>JAVSCE010008993.1:0-28766 GCA_032199065.1 Smutsia gigantea
AGTGGCTGCCAAACATAGCATTATTAACAGTAATTACTAATTCTGTCTCTGTGACAATGATGAATAGGCCACCCCAGCACACAGGTCCCCCCATTATCCAGTTTACATGAACATACCAGCCTACATCTGTGCATCCTGGTGCATTCCGTGCTCTTGCTCAGACTCGCTTCATCAAACACCACTGCCAATTCCGCCCATCTTGTCATGTTCTGCCGCTGGACGCTGCCTGATCAAGATGCTATGCTTCCCCATCCGTGGGGACGCTGGTGAGCTCTGAGGAAAGAAACCCAGTGCCACCGAGAAATGAAGGGATCAGTGCACACAGCGCTAACCAGCCTCGGAGACCTCGGGAGCCGACGTCACGAACCTTGGGACAGGATGAGCTTTTGGATTCTGAGGCCCTACTGGGACCAGTGTTCTCCCCATCACTTCGCAGAGACACTGACCCACCAGAGCCCCCCTTCCTGACTGCAATCACCGCCCACCCCCCAACCACACACACCTGAAAGTCAACTCCATCTATAGGACACGTGTATTTTCTAGAGTCTGGGTGTTCTCTGTGATGGCATGGATGCAGTGTGTTTTGGGGAGATGTTTCTCCTTTTATTTCTGCTCTCTGTAATTTCACCCCTATGTATTTCTTCCCCATGTCCCACAGGGAATGTCAGATATCAGGGATTGGATGCCAGCCCTGTTGATTGGCACACTGAGGTGGGTGCCCAGCTGGGTGCAAAGGTAAGCCTGACTTACTTTGTGCTGGGGTTTATAGACAGAGAGGTGGCCTTGCCGACGGACCCCAGGGCAGGGAACACCCTGGCTGCTCCTCCCACACCTAGTGATGTTCCTCTGCACGCCCACCCCGGTCTGCCTCCGCCAGGCCGCTGCCAAGTCCCTGTGATTCTGCTCAACCTAACAAGCCTTGGCCCCTCACGGCAACCGTGCCAGATGACGGGGCCCGGTGCTTTAAATAAACTTGGGTCCGTATGAAGTCCATGTCTTTATTTATTTATTTTTTTAAATATAATTTTTTTATTATCATTAATTTACAATTACATGTGCAATATTACGATTATTAAACTACCCCTTCATCAGGTCCCCCCCACCAACCCCATTACAGTCACTGTCCATCAGCGTAGTGAGATGCTATAGAATCACTACTTGTCTTCTCTGAGTTGTACAGCCCTCCCCGTGCCCCCCAACATTACATCTGCTAATCGTAATGCCCCTTTGTCCCTCTTATCCCTCACTTCCCGCCCATTTTCCCCAGTCCCTTTCCCTTTGGTAAATATTAGTCCGTTCTTGGGTTCTGTGAGTCTGCTGCTGTTTTGTTCCTTCAGTATTTTTTCTTTGTTCTTATATTCCACATATGAGTGAAATCATTTGATACTTGTCTTTTTCGGCTTGGCTTATTTCACTGAGCATAATACCCTCTAGCTCCATCCATGTTGTTGCAAATGGTAGGATTTGTTTTCTTCTTATGGCTGAATAATATTCCATTGTGTATATGTACAACATCTTCTTTATCCATTCATCTACTGATGGACACTTAGGTTGCTTCCATTTCTTGGCTATTGTAAATAGTGCTGCAATAAACATAGGGGTGCATCTGTCCTTTCAAATTGGGCTGCTGCATTCTTAGGGTAAATTCCTAGGAGTGGAATTCCTGGGTCAAATGGTATTTCTATTTTGAGTTTTTTGAGGAACCTCCATACTGCTTTCCACAATGGTTGAACTAATTTGCAGTCCCACCAGCAGTGTAGGAGGGTTCCCTTTTCTCCACATCCTCGCCAACATTTGTTGTTGTTTGTGTTTTGGATGTTGGCCATCCTCACTGGTGTGAGGTGATATCTCATTGTGGTTTTAATCTGCATTTCTCTGATGATTAGCGATGTGGAGCATCTTTCATGTGCCTGTTGGCCATCTGAATTTCTTCTTTGGAGAAGTGTCTATTCATGTCCTCTGCCCATTTCTTAATTGGATTATTTGCTTTCTGTTTGTTAAGGTGCATGAGTTCTTATATATTTTGGATGTCAACCCTTTATCAGATACGTTTTTTATGAATATATTCTCCCATACTGTAGGATGTCTTTTTGTTCTACTGATGGTGTCCTTTGCTGTACAGAAGCTTTTCAGCTTGATATAGTCCCACTTGTTCATTTTTGCTTTTGTTTCCCTTGCCCGGGGAGATATGTTCATGAAGAAGTTGCTCATGTTTATGTCCAAGAGATTTTTGCCTATGTTTTTTTCTAAGAGTTTTATGGTTTCATGACTTACATTCAGATCTTTAATCCACCTTGAGTTTACCTTTGTGTACGGGGCTAGACAGTAGTCCAGTTTCACTCTCTTACATGTAGCTGTCCATTTTTTCCAACATCAGCTGCTGAAGAGGCTGTCATCTCCCCATTGTATATCCAAGGCACTTTTATCAAATATTAATTGACTGTATATGTTTGGGTTAATGTTTGGATTTTCTATTCTGTTCCACTGGTCTGTGGGTCTGTTTCTGTGCCAATACCAAATTGTCTTGATTACTGTGGCTTTGTAGTAGAGCTTGAAGTCAGGGAGTGTAATTCCCCCTGTTTTATTCCTCCTTCTCAGGATTGCTTTGGCTATTCGGGGTCTTTTGTGGTTCCATATGAATTTTAGAATTATTTGTTCCAGTTCATTGAAGAAAGCTGTTGGTAGTTTGATAGGGATTGCATTGAATCTGTAGATTGCTTTAGGTAGTATAGCCATTTTGACAATATTTATTCTTCCTAGCCAAGAGCATGGGATGCATTTCCATTTGTTAGTGTCCTCTTTAATTTCTCTTAGGAGTGTCTTGTAGTTTTCAGAGTACAGGTCTTTCACTTCCTTCATTAGGTTTATTCCTAGGTATTTTATTCTTTTTGATGTAATTGTGAATGGAATTGTTTTTCTGATTTCTCTTTCTGTTAGTTCATCATTAGTGTATAGGAAAGCAACAGATTTCTGTGTGTTAATTTTGTATCCTGCAACTTTGCTGAATTCAGATATTAGTTCTAGTAGTTTTGGAGTGGAGTCTTTAGGGTTTTTTATGTACAGTATCATGTCATCTGTAAATAGTGACAATTTGACTTCTTCTTTACCAATCTGGATGCCTTGTATGTCTTTGTTTTGTCTGATTGCTGTGGCTAGGACCTCCAGTACTATGTTGAATAACAGTGGAGAGAGTGGGCATCCCTGTCTTGTTCCCGATCTTAGATGAAAAGCTTTCAGTGTCTCGCTGTTAAGTATGATGTTAGCTGTGGGTTTGTCATATATAGCCTTTATGATGTTGAGGTACTTGCCGTCTATACCCATTTTGTTGAGAGTTTTAATCAGAATGGATGCTGAATTTTGTCAAATGCTTTTTCAGCATCTATGGAGATGATCATGTGGTTTTTGTTCTTCTTTTGTTGATGTGGTGGATGATGTTGATGGATTTTCGAATGTTGTACCATCCTTGCATCCCTGGGATGAATCCCACTTGATCATGGTGTATGATCCTCTTGATGTATTTTTGAATTCGGTTTGCTAATATTTTGTTGAGTATTTTTGCATCTACGTTCATCAGGGATATTGGTCTGTAATTTTCTTTTTGGTGAGGTCTTTGCCCGGTTTTGGTATTAGAGTGATGCTGGCTTCATAGAATGAGTTTGGAAGTATTCCCTCCTCTTCTATTTTTTGGAAAACTTTAAGGAGAATCGTTGTTATTTCTTCTCTATATGTCTGGTAGAATTCAGAGGTGAATCCATCAGGCCCAGGGGTTTTGTTCTTGGGTAGTTTTTTGATTACCAATTCGATTTCGTCGCTGGTGATTGGTCTGTTTAGTTTTTCTGTTTCTTGCTTGGTCAGTCTTGGAAGGTTGTATTTTTCTAAGAAGTTGTCCATTTCTTCTATGTTTTCCAGCTTGTTAGCATATAGATTCTCATAATATTCTCTTATGATTCTTTGTATTTCTGTGGGGTCCGTCGTGATTTTTCCTTTCTCATTTCTGATTGTGTTTATGTGTGTAGATTCTCTTTTTCTCTTAATGAGTCTGGCTAGGGGTTTATCTATTTTGTTTATTTTTTCAAAGAACCAGCTCTTGGTTTATTGATTTTTTCTATTGTTTTATTCTTCTCAATTTTATTTATTTCTTCTATAATCTTTATTATGTCCCTCCTTCTGGTGACTTTGGACCTCATTTGTTCTTCTTTTTCCAATTTCAGTAATTGTATCTTTAGACTATTCATTTGGGAATGTTCTTCCTTCTTTAAATAGGCCTGGATTGCAATATACTTTCCTCTTAGAACTGCCTTTGCTGCGTCCCACAGAAGTTGTGGCTTTGTGTTGTTGTTGTCATTAGTCTCCATATATTCTTTGATTTCTGTTTTGATTTGGTCGTTAACCCATTGATTAATTAGGAGAGTGTTGTTAAGTCTCCATGTATTTGTGAGCCTTTTTGATTTCTTTCTAAAATTTATTTCTAGTTTTATACCTTGGTGATCTGAGAAGTTGGTTGGTAGGATTTCAATATTTTTGACATTACTGAGGTTCTTTTTGTGGCTTAGTATGTGGTCTATTCTGGAAAATGTTCCATGTGCACTTGAGAAGAATGTGTATCCTGTTACTTTTGGGTGTAGAGTTCTGTAGATGTCTGTTAGGTCCATCTGTTCTGGTGTGTTGTTCAGTGCCTCTGTGTCTTTACTTATTTTCTGTCTAGTTGATCTGTCCTCTGGACTGAGTGGTGTGTTGAAGTCTCCTAAGATGAATGCATTGCTGTCTATTTTCTCCTTTAATTCTGTTAGTATTTGTCTCACATATGCTGGCGCTCCTGTGTTGGGTGCATATATATTTATAATGGTTATATCTTCTTGTTGGACTGACCCCTTTATCATTATGTCGTGTCCTTCTTTATCTTTTGCTGCTTTCTTCATTTTGAAGTCTATTTTGTCTGATATAAGTACTGCAACACCTGCTTTCTTCTCTTTGTTCTTTGCATGAAATATCTTTTTCCATCCCTTCACTTTTAGTCTGTGTATATCTTTGGATTTGAGGTGAGTTTCTTGTAGGAGCATATAGATGGGTCTTGCTTTTTTATCCATTCTGTTACTCTGTGTCTTTTGATTGGTGCATTCAGTCCATTTACATTTAGGGTGATTATTGATAGGTATGTACTTATTGCCATTGCTGGCTTTAGATTCGTGGTTACCAAGGGTTCAAGGGTTGCTTCTTTACTATCTAACAATCTAACTTAACTTTCTTGTTAAGTTATTGTAAACACAGTCTGATGTTTCTTTATTTCTCTCCCTTCTTATTCCTCCTCCTCCATTCTTTCTATAATAGGTGTTTTATTCTTTGCCTTTAGTTAGTATTTGGATGGTCTGCTTTCTTTGCTATGATTTTATTTTCTCTGGTGACATCTTTTAGCCTTAGGTGTGCTTCCATCTAGAGCAGTCCATTTAAGATATCCTGTAGTGGTGGTTTATGAGAAGCAAACTCTCTCAACTTTCGTTTATCTGGAAATTGTTTAATCCCTCCATCATATTTAAATGATAATCGTGCTGGATACAATATTCTTGGTTCGAGGCCCTTCTGTTTCATAACGTTAAATATATCATGCCATTCTCTTCTGGCCTGTAAGGTTTCTGTTGAGAAGTCTGATGATAGTCTGATGGGTTTTCCTTTGTAGGTGATCTTTTTTCTCTCTCTAGCTGCCTTTAATACCCTGTCTTTATCTTTGATCTTTGCCATCTTAATTATTATGTGTCTTGGTGTTGTCTTCCTTGGGTCCCTTGTGTTGGGACATCTATGAGCTTCGGTGGACTGCAAGACTACTTCCTTCCCCAGCGAGGGAAAGTTTTCAGCAATTATTTCTTCAAAGACACTTTCTATCCCTTTTTCTCTCTCTTCTTCCTCTGGTACTCCTATAATGCGAATATTGTTCCGTTTGGAGTGGTCACACAGTTCTCTTAATATTCTTTCATTCCAAGAAATCCTTTTATCTCTCTCTGCCTCAGCTGCTCTGTACTCCTGTTCTCTGTTTTCTATTCCATTAACAGTCTCTTGCATCTCATCCATTCTGCTGTTAAGCCCGTGGATCGCTTGTCTGATTTCTGTATTGTCTTTCCTCAGTTCCCTCACTTCCTCCCTCAGCTCTTGCACATTTCTCTGTAGGTCCATCAGCATGGTTATGACTTTTATTCTGAATTCTTTTTCAGTGAGGCTGTGCATTTCCATCCCTTCAGACTCCCTCTCTGGGGTTGTCTGGTTGATTTTGGTCTGAACCATATTCCTCTGTCTTTTCATGGCTATATAATTGGTCACTGATAGTTGCCATGTATGTCAGCTGGGCTCTTTAAGACTTTAAAAAGAGAAGAAAAAAAAAGAAAAATAGAAAGAAAGAAAGAAAGAAAAAAGAAAGAAAAGAAAAAACAAAAACAAAACAAAAAACAAAACAAAACAAAACAAAAAATGCCCACCGGACGTAGATTCTGTGGGAATGCTCTAGGTGGCGCTATTGCCCCACTATTCCACAGCTGTGACTGTGCCGCTCCGCAGGGCCCTTTATCGCTCTGGTAGGGGTGGGAACGAATAGGAGGCTGTTGATTTCAGTGAGAAGTGTTAAGTATGGCTACGCTTCCTCAGTCGCCAGCTAAGGCGTCTGAAACTCCCCAGGACTCCCAGCCTGCTGGGCTGAGTGTGCTGGGGCGATCCGGCTCCTCCGCTGGGCTTCTGTCTCTGAAAAAAGCGTGCGCTTTTTTTTTTTTCCTTCCCGGGAGCCGACTGCAAGCACCCTGGCACGTTCCCTGCTCAGATCCTGCCGATCTGTCTCCCCAATCTCCGCTGCACTGCGCAATGTGGGTCAGCGCTCCCCGCGCAGATCACCGGGGCTGGCTACTTCGCGGGGTGTACCTCTACTCCCTCCCGGCTCTGAATCCTCTCCTCCCGCGGTGCGCTGGGGTGGGGGAGGGCTTGGGTCCCGCCGGGTCGTGGCTCCGTATCTTACCCGCCTCTTGGGGTGCCGAGTCCTCTCGGGTGTAGCTGCACGCTGTGCACTTTCCTGTGTATTCTCGTCTCTCTTTTAGGAATAGATGTATTTTCTGTGTTTTCGTAGATAAATATAGTGTTGGGAGGAGATTTCTGCCGCCCTGCTCACACCGCCATCTTCCCGGAAGTCCCCGAAGTCCATGTCTTTAAATAGGAAGTTTTTTTTTTAGTTTATTTTGATATCATTAATCTACAATTAAATGAGTAATATTGTGGTTATTACACTACCCCCTTCATCAGGTTCCCCCCCCCCCAACCCCATTGCAGTCACTGTCCATCAGCTTAGTGAGATGCCATAGAGTCACTACATGTCCTCTCTGGGTTGTACAGCCCTCCCCGTGCCCCCCGAACATTACATCTGCTAATCGTAATGTCCCTTCTTCCCTTTTACCCCTCCCTTCCCACTCATCCTCCCCAGTCCCTTTCCCTTTGGTAACTATTTGTCCGTTCTTGGGTTCTGTGAGTCTCCTGCTGTTTTGTTCCTTCAGTTTTTTTTTCCTTAGTTCTTATACTCCACATATGAGTGAAATCATTTAGTACTTGTCTTTTTCAGCTTGACTTATTTCACTGAGCATAATACCCTCTAGCTCCATCCATGTTGTTGCAAATGGTAGGATTTGTTTTCTTCTTATGGCTGAATAATATTCCATTGTGTATATGTACCACATCTCTTTATCCATTCATCTACTGATGGACACTTAGGTTGCTTCCATTTCTTGGCTATTGTAAATAGTGCTGCGATAAACATAGGGGTGCATATGTCTTTTTCAAACTGGGCTGTTGCATTCTTAGGGTAAATTCCTAGGAGTGGAATTCCTGGGTCAAATGGTATTTTTATTTTGAGTTTTTTGATGAACCTCCATACTGCTTTCCACAATGGTTGAACTAATTTGCATTCCCACCAGCAGTGTAGGAGGGTTCCCTTTTCTCCACATCCTCTCCAACATTTGTTGTTGTTTGTGTTTTTGATGTTGGCCATCCTCACTGGTGTGAGGTGATATCTCATTGTGGTTTTAATCTGCATTTCTGATGATTAGCGATGTGGAGCATCTTTTCATGTGCCTGTTGGCCATCTGAATTTCTTCTTTAGAGAAGTGTCTATTCATGTCCTCTGCCCATTTCTTAATTGGATTATTTGCTTTTTGTTTGTTGAGGTGCGTGAGTTCTTTATATATTTTGGATGTCAATCCCTTATCGGATACGTCATTTATGAATATATTCTCCCATACTGTAGGATCTCTTTTTGTTCTACTGATGGTGTCCTTTGCTGTACAGAAGCTTTTCAGCTTCATATAGTCCCACTTGTTCATTTTTGCTTTTGTTTCCCTTGCTCGGGGAGATATGTTCATGAAGAAGTTGCTCATGTTTATGTCCAAGAGCTTTTGCCTATGTTTTTTTCTAAGAGTTTTATGGTTTCATGACTTACATTCAGGTCTTTGATCCACCTTGAGCTTACCTTTGTGTATGGGGTTAGACAGTAGTCCAGTTTCATTCTCTTACATGTAGCTGTCCAGTTTTTCCAACACCAGCTGCTGAAGAGGCCGCCATCTCCCCAATGTATATCCAAGGCTCCCTTATCAAATATTAATTGACTGTATGTGTTTGGGTTGATGTTTGGATTTTCTATTCTATTCCACTGATCTGTGGGTCTGTTTTTGTGCCAATACCAAATTGTCTTGATTACTGTGGCTTTGTAGTAGAGCTTGAAGTCAGGGAGCGTAATTCCCCCTGTTTTATTCCTCCTTCTCAGGATTGCTTTGGCTATTCGGGGTCTTTTGTGGTGCCATATGAATTTTTGAATTATTTGTTCGAGTTCATTGAAGAAAGCTGTTGGTAAATAGGAAGTTTTAAACTGTAAAATTTTAAACTGAAAATTCAACTGTAAACAAAAAAAGTTTCATTTGTATAAAGAGCAGGTTAAGTGGAAAGTAGACACAATAGAAATAGAATCCAGTAATTCTAGGCAGAAATTGCTGCATTCCCAAGGCTCAGGGTCTCTGTGAAAAAGGAAGGGACATCAACGCCTGCTGGCACCAGATGGAGACTTAGCCCCAGATCACTAGGAGCGAGGAGAAGGAACTAGAAAAGGAATGATTTCCTCTCCGTGGTCAATTCAGTCACTTAAGCCCTGTGCCTGAACTCACTGAATCTTCCTTCTCCAAGTAGTAGGTGGTCCCACTCTGGAAACAGTGAGTTAATCAAGGTCTGCCATAAATCACTGAGCAGGTGCCTGGCGGGGGACGAGCAGGGCCAGATCAGCGAGCATTCTGCCTACACAGGCTGCTGGGCAGAGCTTGCACATGGACACCTTTTCACTTGCACATGGACACCGTGGGAGCTGTTGGTGGCCTCTTTCCTTGTCTGCAAGCTTCCAGAAGCCAGAGAACTGCTCCTGATAAGCAGGATGATAGCTCTGAGCTACTGACCTGGCCCTGGGGCACAATTCAAGCAGAGCCCACTGAATTTCACCAGAGCCCATGGGGGAAACCATCTTGTTTCCCTGTTTACAGGGAAGCAAACCAAGGCCTGCGGCTCCTGGTTCTCAGTGCGTCTCTGCGTTCCCTTCACATGCCCTGTAAATAGTAATTGCACCTGTGGTGACCTGCTAACTACACTGCCATTCACACACCTTTCCTAAGTTGAGTGGCCACTTATGATGTATTGGGTCACCTGATAGTTCAAAATCTGTTGCAAAGCATGAACAGTCTTGATATAAGCATTGCTGAGGGTCATTGCTTGTTTTATTTTCTCTGAAATTTTATTTCATTTTTGAAGGACCTATATTAAAATTATAGAAACTCAAAGCAAAACAGTCCATAATCCCATCCCTACATCTAGGCAGTCTCTTCATTTCTCTGCTCACCTTCTAGATCTTGTCCATGGGCGTATCTGGTTTTGAGGCCTCTATAGTACCATCCATAGAATGTTGGAATCTACATCTTGAGCCACTTCAGGCCACACGTTTCCGTTTGCTGGTCTTTTTTCTGACATCTCTCCACCTTTCTTCCCCCCCCCGCCCAAGCTGACTCTCACTGACACATGGGTGTCTGAGCAAAGGAAAGGTGTGGAAAGACGCACACCGTGCTTTGGTTTCAACTACAGGGAAATGCGCCACCTTTTGAATAAATCAGCATTTCCCCCTGTTTCTAAAGGAAATGCTACCATATCCAGTGAGGGCATCGGAACAACACCTTGGTCCTTGAACAATGTGGGTGCTCTTATACACAGACTTTTTTCTATGAATACATTGGGAAATTTTTTGGAGATTTTCAGCAATTTGAAAAACCTTGCAGGTGAACTGCATAGGCTAGAAATACTGAAATAATAAAGAAAAAGTTAGATATGTCATGAAAGCAATAAAATATATGTAGAAGTAGTCTATTTTGTCACTTACTACCTAAAATCAACGACAGGCTAGTAGTTAAGTTTTTGGGGAGTCTGAAGTTATACTTGGATTTTTGACTGTCATCCCCTTATCCCCACACTGTTGAAGGGCAGCTGTACATATGTATATATATGTATGTATGTGTATATTTACACACACTGCATATGTGTGTATATATTATACATGTGCAAAGATATATACACACATACAACTGTATATATACATTTACCCATGGACATGTAAAGTGTTCCCAGAGGCATCACTTTTTATGTATGTCCTCTGGAGTGCCATAGGTGTGCCTGAAGCCAGGGATGACCAGAAGTCCCTTCAGCCATAAAAGCCTCTGTGGCTTAAAGCACAAATCCTCAGCATAACAACTCAGTTAAACCCACTGCACCTGCGTTACAGCCTACAGCCCTGAGGTGTGAGGTCCTGCAGGAAGCTCTGCCATCTGGCCTCTGCTCACCTCTGGCCCCTACCTGCTCTCTCCTCTGCCCGCCACTGCCGTGGGCCTCTGCCGGTCTTTCTACTGAAAGCCCTCTGCTCCCTTCCCTTCGCATGTCCTCCTCCTCCTGAGAGGCCCCCAGGTGTGACCATACTCTCAGCTCTCCTCCCCGGTGGCCTTACACCCTGTGCCTGGTGGCCCTGAGTCAGTTGTGGAGTTGGTGGGCTCCCAGGTGACTCTGAGCCCATTCCTGCCCATCCTGAGCCCACACCCAGAGACCCAGATGCAGGGGCTGCGTGAGCAAGTAAAAGCCACAGGCCACAGAGGAGCAAGGTCTGGAGGAAGAGCAGTTAAAACAGGAGCCAGCAGGAATCAGCCACCCACTTACTCCACTTGTGAAGGGGCCTAAACCTCGCTGGCCACCTCGCTCCAGCTTCCTTCTTCCCTAGGCCTTGGGACTGCAGGCTCCTGTCTCTCCCACCACACAAAGGGGGGATGCATGCGCACACAGCCCTGGGCCCACCATGACAGCCTTCCACCTGGTGGTGGCCCCATCCAGCCATGCTGGGTGACAGAGGCCACTGCCATGGGGTGGGGAAGGGGGTTCCTCTGTGGTCCAAGCCTCTGCTTGTTTGCTCCGCAGGTTTACCTAGATGCCACGGTGCCCAGTAAGCCCCGGAGGTGAGGGCAGGACTGCAGACCCTGAGTCAGGTCACGAGGGTGTCACCTTGTCCGTGGGCCAGCTGTGGGTTCACCTCTGTCTCGTGGTCCTGGGACCCTGTTTTGTGAAACTCAGTGATGAGTCTGGGTGACCCGCCCTCTGGCTGCAGAGCCGTGACAGTCGACTATGGGCACTGTGGACTGAGGACACGAGAACCAGACCGTGTGTGCTCTGGGGTCCCTGCGTGGGGTCTCCTCCTGGCTCCCAGGGTGGCAAGTCCATGTCTCAGTGAGGCCCTGAGGCCACTGGAAGCTTGGTCCCTCCCCAGCCCTGCAGGATGAACGATGTCTGGTGGCTGCAGCAGTAAAAACCACAGTTCTTTTCTCCAAGTCTGGAAGGAGCCTGAACACAAGACAGGCTCCTAGGGGAAGGGGCTGGGCTGCTGTGGGATACTTCGTCAGGCCTGGTCACTGGCGAGGAAGGTACGGTGTGAGCCACCCAGACAGGAGGTCTGCCTGCTACTCTGTGAGCAGACTGAGCCCCCGTGAACAGGGCCCCTCAGTACTGCTGCCTGACATATGGTGGCTGAAGAACAAATGAATGAACAAACCCTTCCTCACCCCAGCCAGGGGAGGAGATAGCAGAAAACGGAGGTTCAGGAAGTTGCTCTAAGTGCAAAGCTGAGAGACCACAGACATGGTGAGCCTGAAGCACATCTGCCCACCTGGCCTCCGAGCCACATCCCAAGTCCCTTCTTCTTGCTGGAGCCTCCACTTCCCATCTATAAAGGGGCGCTGGAACAGCTCCCACGTCGGGGAGGATGCCGTGCACACACGGAGTTGCTGCATAAATCCAGTCCATGGTTGTGATCACACAGCTTGTTCGTGCTCGGCAGTGCCAAGGGGATGCGTGGACGGTGTGCAGGGCCCGCTGGCTGGCAGGACGAGGTGGTGCCCGGCCCAGGCCCTCCTCCGCCGTGGGCCCGAGCTGTGTGGCCTGGTGCCAGGGGAGGACAGAGCAGATCAGGAGGCCTGGCTCCTTCCTTAGCCTCCTGACTGAGTCAGGTCTTATGTTGAATTATTGATCTTATGGGGCCTCAAAAATTGCCGAGTTGGGTAGAAGCCGCGGGCGGGCCGGCATCCTCGGCGCTTGGGAGCAGTTGCCGCGTAGCCCCGGCTCCATGGCAGCCTCTTCTTTGCTCCTTGCCAGCAGCACCGTCCCAGCCCCGTTATTAATTATCCATGTGGCTTCACTGAAGGGATGCGATAGGACTAGTAACACCTTGGAGTGGGGTGCGTGTGTCGTCTGCTGGCTGACGAGGGCTTCCTGTGTGCCCCACCCATGCCCTGTGGTCTGGAACTTCTGCGCCCCCAGTCCCCAAAGGAGCAGATCCAGCAGTGGGCACACGTGCTCCCCTGTGGGCACTGGGAGACCCAGGGCTGGGACACGGGGATTCACGCTCAGTGCAGAGCCCAGGAGGGGCTCCTGAAGCCAGAGGGAGCTGGGGCAGCAGGTGCCGGAGTTGGGCCGGGGGTGTGTGTGTGTGGCTGTGAGCTCAGGGTCTGGTGGGTTCGGGGGCCTCCTGCGGGGCCTCCCCTACCTGGGCTCTGAGCACTTTGAGTCTCAGTGTCCTCACATCCTACATGAGCACCCCTGTCAGGAACTGCCCTTAGCTAGTGATGGGTAGAAGATTCTAGCTAAACCCACTCCCACCGTGCCTGATATAACGGCTAAACTTCAGACTGTGCCCTCCTAGAGGTATTTGAAGGTGAATTGGCAAAACCCCTTGGGCCTCATCCATCTGTCCACCTTCCTGTCCAGCAAACTTTTACTGAGTCACTCAGGCCGGAAACAGCCACAGTCTTCACGGGGAGACGTCTTGGGCCTTGATGGGTGAGCTGGAATTTGCTGGCAGGTGGGGAAGGTCATTCAAGAGAAGGGGACACAGGTGCAAAGCCCAGAGAGGAGGTGTCAGGGCACAGATGGTGGAGGGATTTACCCTAAAGAATGAGTCTCTGTGGGGGCAGAAGGGGTGGGAAGACCTCCGGAGGAGCTGTTGTCATAGTATCGAGGATGAATGCTACCGAATTGTCATAGCGCCCTCCCAGAAGTCAGCTGGGAAGTGTGAAAGTGGTATCTTGCTCCTCAGCTGGGTCTCCATTTCTGAGTCTGTAGAAACTTCTTCTGTTACAGCTGGGGACAAGGGACTGTCATCGTTAATATTGCATCAAGGTGTCCCTCAAACACGACCTGGAGAAAATGGATGGTGTGTGGAGACCCCAGCATTTACCTTCTGTTGCTCTGGCTTTTCTCCTGCTCCGTGATGCTGATGTGCTGGGGGATGACACAGGCCACCTGCCTCACATCTACACTGAGGAGGGAGAGTGTAAAGAGCAGAAACCCTCGGTTCCATCACCTTCTCTGGGCAAGAGCTGTCGTCGGACTTACTAGACAGTTTGGGTTCAAAGGCTGTTCCACTTGAAGAAATATATTCTGAGTCAGGCATTCCTCCCTAGATAATGGGTATTTTGGGGAATTGGAACAATTCATAGAAGGCAAACCATATTCAGGGGATTTTTTTTTCTTTTAAAAAACATTTCTTCATAGTCCACAGATGAGGATAAACTATGAGTTTGGAGTAAATGCTTTGATATTCTCAGACCAGACACCTTGAGCCAAAGCAAGACAGCAACCTATACTTTTTAAAAATCTGATTTGCAGACAGATTTTCTAAAGAAACTTGAACTTAATTGTGGGATTCCTTGCTGCCATCAGCAGCCCCGCTTTGAGGGTAAAATATAATCCATGGATTACCCAGCAATTTGGCAGGAACAGGTAATAGTGGGGAAAAGTGAAAATAGATTCTTTTAGTGATTATTTACATTCCTGTAATTATGATTCTGCTTCAGTTTAAGTGAAAAATAGAGAAATATTTCTAGACCTTTTTTGATCAGTATTTTTAGTGATTATTTAAAAAATATTGACTGCTTTTCACTTTTTAAGTAGATAAGTAAATAAAATCTTATGAGAGAAATGATTATGCTTAAAACTTTGAAAGCAGTATATACTTCAAAAATGAATGGACATAATTTAACTTGCATGTATTATGTAAGTGAAAGAATTTAGTAGCCTTTGAATGGATAAATTCCACTGGGTTCTATCTTTAAACAAAACCACACACTTTATTTTTTTACTTGTCTAATCATTGCTAGTGGAAATGTGGGGGAGGGGTAGTTTCTTTTAAAAATCTTTAAAAAGTTTAAATACTAGGACATGTGGCCTATAAATAGTTTTCTGTCTGAGTAATAGATCAGAGACTGGCTAAGCAACATTTTAAATGTTATCAGGACAGTTTAATGTGTATATTGGATATCTCAAAGTCTATGGCCAAATTCTAAAAAAAATATGTAATTAATGAACATAATCTTTTGTGAGTGTCCTCTTGGGTGGGCCCAGATCAATCAGGAGAAACACACATTTGCTGTTGAACCAGTGAAGTGTTATATTAAACAGCAAGTTTTAGCTGACTCACAGTTAAAACTTTCTTCTTCTTTCTGGAGAAGCTGTGCAAATATTTATTTTAAAGAGATCTCAAGTGTTTGTATGTCGTTTATACATGTATATCATCTGGTGCTTTGGGGAACTGAGAAAGATAAAAACCCTCTCCAAAGCCCTGGAATGTCAGTGTGATGCATGGACGTGCAGAGCAGCGTGCTCATGCTGGAATGATCAGGAAGAGAGTCTAGGAAGCTTTCTGGGTAGTCAGGATAAAAGTAATTTTTTAGAAAAGTCTACTTTTTAAGTCTGATTGTTGGCAGGGATCAGTAGGTGATCATTAGACCTTCCAGGATCTGAGGCAGGGGTCAGAAAACCATGGCTATGGGGTGGACGCAGCCCACCATTTGCGTTTTTTATAGAGCTTTATTGGCACACAGCCATGCTCATATATTGTTTAACATGTCTATTATTGCTTTTTGCACTGCCACGGCAGAGCTAAGTATCACAACAGAGACTGTATGGTCCACAAAGCCAAACATATTTACTCTCTGGACCTTTATGGAAAAAAGTGTGCCAATCCCTTGTTGAAGGCATTGTTTTTAGAAACTCCACATGGTCTCAAACATGTGAAGATGTAACCACACCTTGCATTAAAAACAAACCCATTGCCACAGTGAAACACATTTTGGAAGGTTTTGAATAAGTTTGTTTTTGGCTGTGGGTAGCTTATTTCATTTACTACTGGTTATGAAATCTTGGCAGTTGTGCATATTTGTGAATTCTTATATGATGGGTCTTCCCAACTAAATTGTTTTCAAAAGTAATAAAATACTCATGAAGAATTCATGAATACAAAATTTACCAGTTAATGAGAACAAAATAGTTCATTTTGTAGAGCCTTAATTAGACATTTATTAATTTTGATTTTGCTGTTTCCTTTGTCTATTTTGAAGCCAGTATATATATTTTTCAGACTCTGAGTGCTTTCATAGGTCTCTGACCTTGAGAGTGTCCAGTGGAGAAAATGGCCCTGCTGGTATGTTTATGAACACACCTGGCAGATAATACTTCAGCCTTCCCCTTTGGGTGCCAGTCTGTATTATATATTATCACCTTCCCCAACTGATAAACAGTCACAGATCCTGGCTGGTTTTCTCCACAAGTTCATCCTCAAATCTATCATATTCTTGAAAGGTTTCCATTAGAAATGTCGGCATCAGGTTTTGGTAAAATGTTTTCTTCCAGAGAAATTTACATATACTTGTGAACTAAACCAAGTCTTATTAATGATAGCAAAGAAGGTAGTAAGACAGAAATAGTAAATATTTTCAGGGAAAATATGATTTTATTAAGAACATTAGCTTCTGAATTACTTAGCATCCGAAGATAGCTGCCGTTCAGTATGTCAAATATTTAGTTTGCATTTCATCAGTTTTAGTTTCCATTTGCATTAACAATCTCATTGGTTTTATGGAGCTTTTCGTCGGGGGGATGTTTGTTTTGCTTATTTTTATGATTGGCTGGACACAGAAGCTATCTCGGTTGTTAAGATGTTACAAAGTAAAACACTAACCCTGGGAAGCCTCCTTTTATGTCCCTGTGAAGTAGGTGCAGCAACAGCAATGAGGCGACATGTGCGGTCCCTGTGCCTCCAGGTGTGTATTGCAGGCCAACCAGGTCTGCCACACAGCTGGAGGAGGAGGACAAAGCCAGGTGGAGCTATAATAACAGGGAAGGGTAGTCTCTTAGCTTTTCCTTAAGGAGAGAGACAGCACAAGGACACTGGCACTGACATGTGACACAAATGTGAGTCTACAGAGACTTCTGACTGCCCAGGATCTGTTTCCTCTCCTTCCTCAAAAAACAAACAAACAAAAACAAAACAAACCCATGAATTTTTGGCCATCCAGAGTCGGAGCAAGACTTCCCCTCTGCCCTTGCAGCCAGGTATGGCCATCTGACTAAGTTTTGGCCAATAGAAGGCAACTTCCAGGAAGTGTCCTTGAAAGGTAGAGATGTGTCTGTCTCTTCCTCCTTTTCTTCTACTGGCTGGAATGAGAATATGATAACTGGTGCTGGGGCAGCCATCCTGGATACTGGCATTAGAGCTGATGCATGGTGTACATCATAGGATAGAAGGGGTATGGGTCTTTGACACCAAGGAGCCCCACTGGACCCACCCCTAGACCACTTTACTCCAGATTCAAAATGAGGGGGAATTGCGTATGTCTTGCTTGAGCCACTGCTATTTTTGATTTTCTGTAACTCATGGGCAAATCTAATCTTAACAAAATAATCTGATATAAAATATAGGACCAAGAGAAGCAAGCCTCAAGTAGCAGAACTTTAACATGTAGCATTGGCTGAATGCATGTAGTCAGGAAGCAGGGACTCAAATTTTTGGACCAGGAGACTGGTGACCCTTGTGCAGAAACAGCTTTGATAGCAGCTGTCCCCTGTTTTTTTCTGAAAAGCAGTCCATGTTCTAAACAAGGACTGGGGTAGCGAATGGCAGGAGAAATTCACAATGAAGAAATGCATTAGCTCTCTCTCACTGCTTTTAGCAAAATCCCGTAAGAGACCTGGGCTCGGGCTACTGCTGGCCAGTATAGGGGCAGGGACAGGATGGGATGCAGCTGTGTTAATGGCGTCTGCCATCGGAGCTGATCGGGAGCTTGGTGATTTGGAGCCTTGCAGGGTTGAAAAAGCAACTGCTGGGTCTCCAAATGACATCAGTCATTGGAATGGTTTTCTGCAAAGCAGCACATTTAGCAGAAAACAAAACGGGTGCCCTGTCCTACCAATTTGTGAACTTTGTGGCAAAAGTCATTGTAAGAATATTGCCTTTGCACCCAAGCCCCATTGCTGAGACGGCTCAAAGGTGAGCTGGCCAAGCCCACAGTGGAGGTCAGACTCTTCAGGGGTAGACACTACGTCTTGGCACATGGTCCTGGCTGGAAACAAATATATCAGAAATCTTTACCTTTTCAAAACAGTGGTATGCCAGAAAAACCACAGCCTGGTCTGCAAAAGCCTGCGATTGTTCAACCTCAAACCAATTCGTGGAGCCAGCAACCTGAAAACAAGCAGCAAATGGTGGAAACTGCAGCCCCAAGAAGGCATGCCCACCGGTGCCCGTGAGCCAGGTGTGTGAGGGACACACCAGCACGTGGCAGGAGGGGCTGGGGAAGGCGATGCTGTAGAGGGGCTCTCATGGGTCCTGCCTGCTGGCATTTGCTCAGGAATATGGACCAGGGATAGTTGGGGTTATCAGCTGACTTTTCTCCAAATGGGGGTGTTCACTGCAGACATCTCGTTCTTACTTGTCTTCCTCATGTGGCGGGTATTGGGAACCAGGAACTTGGTTTGTAGGCTGTCAGACCATGAAGAGCCTCACCCATGTCTGATGGCGAGGACTGTGTTTTACCCTGGGATCCCGGATTTTGAGCCAGACGTGGTAACTGGTGGGGCTCTGCCCTTTACCCCTGGGGGGAGGGGAAGCAGTGCTGTGTGCCAGAAGAGGCTGTGCACAGGTATGTGGGGGCCGAAGTTGTGACGGTAGCAGAGACTACCATCTCCCCCACCCCCATTGTCCCTTATTTCCTTCCTCCTAAGAAATAAAATTCCTGAGTGTTAGCGATGGTTGTGGCTTTCCCAAATAAAAACCACATCTCCCAACCCTCCTAGAACCAGATACAGCCAGGTGAGCCAGTTCTCACTGACAGGACATTGCAGGAGCAGAGCATCTGTGCAAACTCCAAAGCATGTCCTTCATGAGAGCAAGGGGCCTTTCCCATCTCGAAATGTCCTCTCGTTGCAGGCTGGAATGTAGATGTAAAGGTGGATGGACTGTCCGGTGAACGCGGGGATGGGAGCTGGGGTAGGAGCCCAGGCCCTCACTGGGCAGGCCATGAGAGTGTGGCTCACCGGCTTTTACAAGAGAGAAAGAGAAACTCAAGTCACTGTTCATCTGTCATTCACAGCCCAACTTAATACTAGTTAAGCCCAGTTATGAGACCGGACAAACGAACCCTGACAACAAATGTGGGCTATGCTTCAGGGCAGCTCCCTCGGTCAGTTAACTTTACTCACTGGACTGTTTTTGCCCCTTGTGTTCCTGCACGTTGTTGTACAGTGATTGTTTTTATACTTATGCCATGCTGCTCTATTGCTTCGTGTATTTCTAAAATCATCTTTAAAAGCGGTGTTCACTACCCGGTGGCAGATCCTTTCCAGTATCCTTTTCTCTGGCAGATCCTTTCCAGTATCCTTTTCTCTGGCCGCGCTGTATCCTTCTGAGGCTGGATTTGAGTTTTGGAAACTGCACAGTCATTCAGGGCCTTGCTGGGTAAGACCCGAGCCATCAGCCTCAGGCGCACCATTCCGGGCCGGGGTTTGGTGTGGTGGGGAAGAGACGGGCTCGGAACCTGGGTCAGAGGCGGCTCTCAAGCCCACCTGCAGCCGTTCAAGCCCGTGGCAGCCCCGCGCAGCTGCGCCCGGCCAGCCAGCCGCGCTCCCGTGGCGTCTGCGTTCCCAGCCCGTCCGTCTGAGGCCCTCAGCTTCATCCTGCAGCGGCCGCCCTGGCTGGTTCCAAGTCCAGGGTTCCTTGGAGCCTGTGGCCGCGGGATGCGCCTACCCCGTGAGATGGTGCTACCAGGTCTTTCGTTTTAGCCACGAGGTAATTTCCCAAGGATGTTCCATGGGGCTTGGGGGAAGAGTCAGAGATGTAGAAATCCACCCGTAAGTCTGCATGCTCGCGGCGGCCTCCGGGAAGGTGGGTGAGCAGTTCCAAGTTTTAGGAACCGTACCGCTGGAGTCCACAGTCTCCATTTTAACTAAATTAGTGACAATGAGGGAGAAGAATGATTTGTTGTGACTCTTATTCACGTTGTCCTAATGAACCACCTCCAAGCCTCCAGAGTCACTGTGTATTTTCCAGTGTCCATGGTGAGAGGCCCAGTTTAATGAATTTGAAGCCGGCACGCACCGAGAGCTGTAGGTGGGTTGTGTTTTAAAGGCCCATCCCATGGGCTGGGGGTTCCGACAGTGACGCCCCCACAGTGCACAGAATGCCCCACAACAGAGGTCCAGTCCAGAATGTCAGTAGTGCCGAGGTTGGGCCCATTCGGACCCACACTGAAATGCTGTGCAGATGCCAGGAAGCGAGGACCTGTTTTAAAAAAACTTGCTCTCTGAGTGGGCTATGTGGTAGGAAGCCGTGGAGTGAAATGGCACGCGGTGCTTGCTCTGGGCCGGGCTCCACATGCCCCAAGTGCCTGGCCTGTCATCCATCGACATGAGGTTGACAATTCTCTTATCAAAGCATTCTTTTTTTTTTAATATACTTTATTTTATTATCATTAATTTACAATTACATGTGCAATATTACGATTATTAAACTACCCCTTCATCAGGTCCCCCCCACCAACCCCATTACAGTCACTGTCCATCAGCGTAGTGAGATGCTATAGAATCACTACTTGTCTTCTCTGAGTTGTACTGCCCTCCCCGTGCCCCCCCAACATTACATCTGCTAGTCGTAATGCCCCTTTTTCCCTCTTATCCCTCCCTTCCCACCCATTTTCCCCAGTCCCTTTCCCTTTGGTAACTATTAGTCCGTTCTTGGGTTCTGTGAGTCTGCTGCTGTTTTGTTCCTTCAGTATTTTTTCTTTGTTCTTATACTCCACATATGAGTGAAATCATTTGATACTTGTCTTTTTCGGCTTGGCTTATTTCACTGAGCAT
Organism: Smutsia gigantea; assembly: GCA_032199065.1. Taxonomy (NCBI): domain Eukaryota; kingdom Metazoa; phylum Chordata; class Mammalia; order Pholidota; family Manidae; genus Smutsia; species Smutsia gigantea. The sequence goes on from JAVSCE010008993.1 coordinate 20,767, forward strand.
AATACCCTCTAGCTCCATCCATGTTGTTGCAAATGGTAGGATTTGTTTTCTTCTTATGGCTGAATAATATTCCATTGTGTATATGTACCACCTCTTCTTTATCCATTCATCTACTGATGGACACTTAGGTTGCTTCCATTTCTTGGCTATTGTAAATAGTGCTGCAATAAACATAGGGGTGCATCTGTCCTTTTCAAATTGGGCTGCTGCATTCTTAGGGTAAATTCCTAGGAGTGGAATTCCTGGGTCAAATGGTATTTCTATTTTGAGTTTTTTGAGGAACCTCCATACTGCTTTCCACAATGGTTGAACTAATTTGCAGTCCCACCAGCAGTGTAGGAGGGTTCCCTTTTCTCCACATCCTCGCCAACATTTGTTGTTGTTTGTGTTTTGGATGTTGGCCATCCTCACTGGTGTGAGGTGATATCTCATTGTGGTTTTAATCTGCATTTCTCTGATGATTAGCGATGTGGAGCATCTTTTCATGTGCCTGTTGGCCATCTGAATTTGTTCTTTGGAGAAGTGTCTATTCATGTCCTCTGCCCATTTCTTAATTGGATTATTTGCTTTCTGTTTGTTAAGGTGCATGAGTTCTTTATATATTTTGGATGTCAACCCTTTATCAGATACGTTTTTTATGAATATATTCTCCCATACTGTAGGATGTCTTTTTGTTCTACTGATGGTGTCCTTTGCTGTACAGAAGCTTTTCAGCTTGATATAGTCCCACTTGTTCATTTTTGCTTTTGTTTCCCTTGCCCGGGGAGATATGTTCATGAAGAAGTTGCTCATGTTTATGTCCAAGAGATTTTTGCCTATGTTTTTTTCTAAGAGTTTTATGGTTTCATGACTTACATTCAGGTCTTTGATCCACCTTGAGTTTACCTTTGTGTATGGGGCTAGACAGTAGTCCAGTTTCATTCTCTTACATGTAGCTGTCCAGTTTTTCCAACACCAGCTGCTGAAGAGGCTGTCATCTCCCCATTGTATATCCAAGGCACTTTATCAAATATTAATTGACTGTATATGTTTGGGTTAATGTTTGGATTTTCTATTCTGTTCCACTGGTCTGTGGGTCTGTTTTTGTGCCAATACCAAATTGTCTTGATTACTGTGGCTTTGTAGTAGAGCTTGAAGTCAGGGAGTGTAATTCCCCCTGTTTTATTCCTCCTTCTCAGGATCGCTTTGGCTATTCGGGGTCTTTTGTGGTTCCATATGAATTTTAGATTATCAAAGCATTCTTACGCCACTGCTTGCCGGGGGCTGAAAACAGAATAAAGATAATTAGACAGGAGTTGTTTGCTCTTGATCAAAACAAACCTGGAGTAGACAGAACTAACGTGTTGAATGCTTTCAACCCAGCAAAATAAACTCATAGTGCTGAATACTATGCTTCGCAGGAAGTTTACATGGAATTTGAGTGTTAGCAGAGCCCAGAGCCAGGCACAGGAACAAAGCGGGACATGTGGCCCCAAAAGAGGGTCCAGCTCATACGGGGCTCTGCTTCCCCTAATTGGGGACTAGCCCTGTCTGGGCCTCAACACTTATTTTTAAAGTTGAGGGTTCATGCTGATGGTTCCCCAGAGCCTTAGCATCCCCAGGACATCAGTGTGATTCAGAATCGACTCTGGCAGAGGAACTCGGGTCTCTTGGTATTGTAGGTTATCTGTCTTTTCACCAGCCTCTTCACCCTTTTCTGGGAAAATGTGTAGAATTTCCTTTGGGAGCTCCCTGTCTCCTCATCCCCTGATCATGTGACTGGTGTCCAGGGGTGGATCCTGAATGGTCTAAGCGTATTGGCATAGCCCATCCCCTCAGCCACCACAGTTGGTTCAGAGATGAGCATGTCACCCAATCTGAGCCAATGAGGGTCAGGCTTTGGAGTTCTCCTCAACTCCCTGGATGGGATTGGAAGTGGAGAGGGTACAAGTGCAGGGTCAGTTACAGCCGCTCTGCAAACATGAGGGGAAGATGTGGAGCTGCGGAGGCAGGGGGCAGATGTAGGCGGCATGGAAGGGAACTGGGAGGCAGAAGGGCAGAGGCTGGGGCCTATGACACTGCTTAGGTACTTTATCAAGTTGAAGCCACATCTCCCCTTGGGCAATTACTGCACCAATAAATTTCTTTTTGTGCTTAATTCAGGTTTTCAGAAACCAGCCTAAGTGAAAAAAATTATCTTTACTGAGCGATGTCCTTCAAAAGTTTTAACTGGCCATCAAGATTTTGCAGAGAACCCTCCTTGCGAGCAGCTCTGCCTGTTTTGCAGCATAAAGGGACCGCCTGGCTGAGATGGCCACGGCTGGCCAGGAGCCGCAGCGGGGTCCTCACGAGGAAGTGGTGGAACCCGGACTAGCACAGCCCAGGAAATGGAGACCCTGGGCTTTCACCCAAACACTCCCTTTGAGGAAGTTCTTTGTGACCGTAAAGATTTGAGTCTCTGTATTTGTGCATGTGACAGATTTCTCCTTAGAGATTCAATTACGGATTTTAGGCACCTCAAATTTAACACTTGAGTATTAACTGAATTAAATTATTTGTAAAAACTTCCTCAGTTTTAGATGAAAGGAGTGTAGCAGTCATGAAATTCTGTATTTCCACAGTAGATGATATCCTTCTGTTGAGTTTTTTGAGCAGCTTTAGGAGCGTGGGAGTTCCTCTGTGAGGAATGGCTTGGCTAGTGTTGGAAGGAACCGAGATGAGATGCTGTTTGGCTCCACTCTGCCCGCGTCTTGGGCTTCTCAGAGTGTTTTATCGTGACACCGGTGGTGCCCCATCTTTGCTTCTTCACTCTCTCGACTTGTTTCTTGAAGCTTTTATCTTCCTATTTTGGAGGCATGTTGGGTTATCTATCATGTGATTTGTAAATCAAGACCCCACAGGCAGCTTCTCTTAGCTGTAATAGCACTGGTAACGTTGAGTGTAAGACCTACCTCTTTCCATCAGTCAGTTTTTACTCTAGAACAACACTTGAGTTTTCCCCAAAAGCCAAACAGGCTAAGAATAATAAGAAAATGAATAACGTAACAGTATTCAATAACTAATTACTAAAACACACCCATCATGGCCCCTTAGCTTTGCAACAGAGTGAGAAGTTGGAGTGAGAAATGCACCCTGAAATTCATCTCTATATTAGTCAGGGAAGTCGATGTGAGCAGCTGTAACACATAAATCCACAAATGCTCTTAACCCAGTAAAGGTTTTTTCTCACGCAGGCAAAGGCTAGTAACTGCACAGTTTGGGTCCCCTAAGTTCACTGTGGCAGGGCAAATACAAAGGCACAGTGGCTCTAAGATTCTGTTGGCCAGCACTGGTCCTACGGCCACAGTATGTTCTCAAGGGAGGCCGGGACATGGAGAGGAATTCATGGGCATTGACAGCACCTTGTCCCTCTGCCATTGCAAGCTGGATTTCCACTATTGTGTTTGTCAACCAGAAATGAAACTTGAGACTGATTTACATGGTGGTATTACGGAGAACTTGAATGTAGCCCTGACACAAGAATTATGTTTCTAACCCCAGCGTCCTGTACAGGACTGAACACAGCGTATGGAAGACACAGGATGTGGGTGTGTAGAATACCAGCTTCGGTTTGGGAGGAAGCCAGGACTTAACATAGGCCCATCGTTCACCTCCTGTGTGACCTTGACTAAGTTTATTCGACATTTAGGGCCTGTTCAGCACTACAGAGTTTTGTCTGTAAAATGAGGAAAACAATAATCCTCCTTTTCTAGATTTTCCAAGATACCACCATCATCAGCATTACCTTCACCACCACGGCCATCACTGACATTATCCACTATGCCAGCTAACTTGGCTGTTCCGTGTTCTGTACAGATCAATCATTATTTGCACTTCACTTTCCCATAGAATTCTTTTGAAATGCTAAGTTCCACCCACTGTTGCCCTAGTTTCAGAGAGAACGCCACTCAAGTGTAAGCAGTGGTGCACAGATGTGAGGGTCGGGGCTAATGTGACCATGCCTGGTGACTTTGTATCTGTGGAACCAGCTACAGGTCCTCAGGGGTCCTTCTGTCACCAAGCAGGTCTTTAGGGAGGAAACAGGCTGGGTGGTTCTGAAGCAATCACACTGAGAGCATGTATAAATCAGGCCCTGGGCTTGACAAGACTCTTGGTGGCTCCTAAATCAGCTGTGGCCTACTGCTGAAGCTCAGCCTTCTGTACAGACCCCACACGCTCATGCATTCAGCACAGGGCTCCTGAGCTCATCCGAGGGCTAGGAAAGCAGCAAGCAGTCCCACCCACAGGGACAGTGCAGTGAAGGGCATGGGCCTCGTCTTGGAGGCCAGGGCCTTGGAAATGGCTTCCTGGAGGCGATGTCGAGTATCTAGGTGGACAAGACGTGCATGTGTGTGCATGAGAGAGAGACAGAGAGAAGAGAGAGAGAGAAGGAGAATGGCAAGAAATAACATGTGCAAAGGTCTGGCCATAACAATTTTCCCCTGCAGACTGGAAGGTGAGTACACCGAGGCCCGTCTCCCCTGGCTCGCCACTGCTGAGCAGAGGCGCGCAGAAGACACATTCTTTTCTTTCTTCTACACATTTGAATAGAACTTCCTTTAAGGCGTATTAGAAAAAAGCACAACTAGCATGTCGAACCCCTGATGATCCTTGGGATGCAGCTGAATGATATGTGGGTTAAGAAGGGAGTCAGTGTAGACGGCATCAAAGATTTGAAGGAATGGCTGGAACGTGAAGGTGGAAAGCCCAGGGGAGCTGAAGATAGGGACCCTGGGCCACTCCCACCGGAGAAGCTCTGCTCCTCAAGTGTATCTTGGGGTGAAGGGCTCCATTAGCCTGGAAAGCCACACTGTTGCAGGGGAGGGGCACGGCGGGGTCCCTCTGCTGCAGTTAACGTGGGAAGCTTTGGCCTGCTGCAGACATTGGAGCTGCCTGCCAAATTCTGTCCTCCGACTGGTTGGGAAGAGCTCTACGCTCTGGGGTAGAGGTCAGGAGGGAAGCCATGCAGTTCTAAGTAAGCCCGGGAACTGGCCCAGCCCAGAGCAAGGACCCACGGCTAAGGAATGCTCTCTGGCCCTGCCCTTGAAGTCCCTACACATAGCCTGAGCCCAGGCCACAGAGAGTGGCTAAAAATACCTTGGTTATGGGCCTAGAGCTTACTTTTAGAAACTGCTTTCCAGAGGCCACCTTGGGGGAGAGCTGATGGCGACACAGGCACCAGGTGAGCCGCCTGGCTGCAAAGGTCAGCCAGCTGGGGGTGCTGACAGATGTGACCTCCTGCCGGGACCAGGGCATCCTAGCGTTTGGGCTCAAATGAAAGGCCCTTTGCAGGTCCTTTCTATGAGATTTCAGAGCTGTGTGGCCAAGGGCCTGTTTCACTATTCACTATCTTAGCAGCAAGTCTGTGCTGGTCGGCCAGCAATTGGACACGGAATGTCAGAGTCAGGGCTTTAATCTGACCGTACTTCAGAAAAGCTCCTGCACCGTGTCTGGGCCAAGTCCATTGAAGCCCCCTTGTGTTCTGAGTGGGACCTGCAGAAGCTTGGGTGCCTGCTTCTGAGGGGGGGCAGATATGGGCAGGAAATGGGTCACTTCTCTGGGGAACAGGGTTGGGGGCAGAAATTCTGCCTACCTTCCTTCTTATCAACCTGGCGATGGGGGCTGATTAATCCCAAACTAAGGACAGGGAGGGCGCCCCACTCTGGAAATCACGTTGGCAGGCAGGGCCCTTATAGACAACTTCACGTGGCCAAGCCCCGTGCCTTTAGGTGGACAGTGAGCTGCTAGGGGGAGAACAGGATCAGCAGAACCATTCATGGCAGTTACTTTTCCCAGCACATAGCCCGTGCCAGGCCCGTGCACACCGTCTCTCCGCGCCCTGTCGTGTCTGATCCATGGGCCCAGCACCCTGGCAGGCCCATCACTGCCCCATCCTGCTCACAAGGTCCCTGACACTGAGGGAGCAGTGGGTTCTCACGCTCACAGCTGGTCAGGGGAGCCTGGGGACTTGGCCCCAGACCAAGACACTCTGTTACCCTGCCAGGCTCATGCCCGCAGGGCTGGGCTTGCAGTGGACTGAGTGTTCATGACACCAGCTGTCTGGGCCATGACTAAAAAAGCAGGTCATGATCCCAGGATTGGGACCCTGAGGCTGGAATAGAAGCTGTCCTTTTGATCCCATGAGGTGTTATCCAGGACCCCTGGTGCTCTTTATCCGGGAACGCAAACCTCTGACTCACCAATCAGAGCAATGTTCTCAAGTGGGTTTCCCTGGGCCAGCAGCGGCACCTGGGAGCTTGTTAAAGTGCACGTTCTCAGGTCCCCCACCCACCAGTCTACAGAATCGGAGGCTTGGGGTGGAGACCAGCACTCTGTTTTACCAAACCGCGTGATGCTTGGGAAAGCCGAGACCTGCAGTCCAGAGGGGTGACCAGCCCTCCTCGTTGCCTGTCCACAGCTCCTGAGAGCTCTTGTGCCAACAGTCAGGGCTGAGGTGGGTCCCGGCCAGAGGCTGCAGACAGTGAGCTGTCTCTCATGGGAAGGGCTGGGGGCTTGTCTCAGGTCCCGGGTGCGTGTGGCTAAGCTTGGTGCTGCAAAGCTGATCCGCTCCCGACCTCCACTCACTCTGTTTCAGATGTCCAGGGAGTCGTCCATTCCCTGGAGCAGGCTGTGTTTTTTATGGTCCCAACCGTGCACAGAGATGGGTTCTCCTGAAGCTCTCAACACTTTCCTGGCTCTCTTACCTCTTAGAGCAACAGGTGCTCTGGACAGGTGACCTCTCCCCAGTGAGATTTGAGAACTGTAGACAGCCTCCCTCTGCCCTAGGACATGTCTGTCTGGTATGATACTGGTGCCTGAAATGCTGCCATTATTCCTGTGACAGTGTAGCATCCTTGTGGGAATCATGAACACATTAAGAGGAGGCATGAAAAAGTTATGACCAGAACTTGAACCGTTTGAAAGAACAATCTGTAAAAAGTCATTTTCCTTCCCATCCAAGATCCCAGTTCCTTGATCCCTCCCAGAGGTGAGTACGTTTCATTGTATCTTCTGTATAGGTATGTACATCACTTTTAAACTTTAAAACATATGTGAAATCCACACCCCATCCTTATTTGGTCACCTAACAGTGCACCTCAGCCGATGCGCCCTAGCAGCACATGCATCATTACCCAATTGTTTGGAGGGTTCCTGTCATTCTTTTCTATGATTATATGTATAATTTACTTAACCAGTTTCCAGCTGAGAATATTCAGGTGATTTCCAGCCTTTTGCTATAACAAACAATCCTGCTAAGAGCATTCTTACTCATATTTCTTTGTACACATGTATAAATTCTTCAGATAAAATCCTCAAAGTGAGATTACTAGACCAATGGGAATGTACACTTTAAATTTTAATACCTATTGGCAAATTGTCCTCCAATACTCCCACCAGTATGTTTATTGACAATTTTTAAATCTTTATCAGTCTAATTTTAAAAAGCCTATAACTGTAGTTTTAATTTCCATGTCTTTCATTATAAATCAGATAAGTAGAGCATATGATAATGTTTATGAGTCATTTATTTTTGTGTGAGCTATTTTTGTTCTTTTCCTATTTTTCTAATGAGTTTGTAGTTCTTTTATTTGTTTGTAAAGGCTCTTTATATGGTAGGATATCTCTGTCAGTCATATGTGTTACAAATATTTTCCCAGTTTGTCATTTGTTTTTTGATATCTTTTCCATATAGAAACTTAAAAATATTATGTAATCAAATATATCAGTCTTTTCCTTTATGGCTTCAAGAGGACATTGCTTTCTGAATGGGGAGAAGAGGGAGTGAAGAGAAACTTCTCCAGCTTCCTGCTCTTGGTCATACCGGACTTGGTCTCAGAACACAGCCACCTGACTAGCCAGATGTTTCCTGTGCATGTGATTGATGGCCCATGCAATAGAATGTTTGTGTCCCTCCCAAATGCAGATGTTAAAGCCTAACTCCAATATGATGATATTTGGAGGCAGGGGCTTTGGGAGGCAAG
>JAVSCE010008994.1:0-45616 GCA_032199065.1 Smutsia gigantea
TTTCAGCATCTACGGAGATGATTATGTGGTTTTTGTTTTTCTTTTTGTTGATGTGGTGAATGGTGTTGATGGATTTTCGAATGTTGTACCATCCTTGCATCCCTGGGATGAATCCCACTTGATCATGCTGTATGATCCTCTTGATGTGTTTTTGAATCGGTTTGCTAATATTTTGTTGAGTATTTTTGCATCTACATTCATCAGGGATATTGGTCTGTAATTTTCTTTTTTGGTGAGGTCTTTGCCCAGTTTTGGTATTAGAGTGATGCTGGCTTCATAGAATGAATTTGGAAGTATTCCCTCCTCTTCTATTTTTTGGAAAACTTTAAGGAGAATCGGTGTTATTTCTTCTCTATATGTCTGGTAGAATTCAGAGGTGAATCCATCTGGTCCGGGGGTTTTGTTCTTGGGTAGTTTTTTGATTACCAGTTCGATTTTGTCGCTGGTGATTGGTCTGTTTAGTTTTTCTGTTTCTTGCTTGGTCAGTCTTGGAAGGTTGTATTTTTCTAAGAAGCTGTCCATTTCTTTTCATGTTTTCCAGCTTGTTAGCATATAGATTCTCATAATATTTTCTTATGATTCTTTGTATTTCTGTGGGGTCCGTCGCATTTTTCCTTTCTCATTTGTGATTCTGTTCATGCGTAGATTCTCTTTTTTCTCTTAATGAGTCTGGCTAGGGGTTTATCTATTTTGTTTATTTTTCACAGCTCTTGGTTTCATTGATTTTTTCTATTGTTTTATTCTTCTCAATTTTATTTATTTATTCTCTGATCTTTATTATGTCCCTCCTGGTGACTTTGGGCCTCATTTGTTCTTCTTTTTCCAATTTCAGTAATTGTGTCTTTTAGACTATTCATTTGGGAATGTTCTTCCTTCTTTAAATAGGCCTGGATTGCAATATACTTTCCTCTTAGAACTGCCTTTGCTGCATCCCACCGAAGTTGTGGCTTTGTGTTGTTGTTGTCATTAGTCTCCATATATTCTTTGATTTCTGTTTTGATTTGTTCGTTAACCCACTGATTAATTAGGAGAGTGTTGTTAAGTCTCCATGTATTTGTGAGCCTTTTTGATTTCTTTCTAAAATTTATTTCTAGTTTTATACCTTGGTGATCTGAGAAGTTGGTTGGTAGGATTTCAATATTTTGAAATTACTGAGGTTCTTTTTGTGGCCTAGTATGTGGTCTATTCTGGAAAATGTTCCATGTGCACTTGAGAAGAATGTGTATCCTGTTGCTTTTGGGTGTAGAGTTCTGTAGATGTCTGTTAGGTCCATCTGTTCTAGTGTGTTGTTCAGTGCCTCTGTGTCTTTACTTATTTTCTGTCTGGTTGATCTGTCCTCTGGAGTGAGTGGTGTGTTGAAGTCTCCTAAGATGAAGGCATTGCTGTCTATTTCCTCCTTTAATTCTGTTAGTATTTATCTCACATATGCTGGCACTCCTGTGTTGGGTGCATATGTATTTATAATGGTTATATCTTCTTGTTGGACTGACCCCTTTATCATTATGTAATGTCCTTCTTTATCTTTTGCTACTTTCTTCGTTTTGAAGTCTATTTTGTCTGATACAAGTACTGCAACACCTGCTTTTTTCTCTTTGTTGTTTGCATGAAATATCTTTTTCCATCCCTTCACTTTTAGTCTGTGTATATCTTTGGATTTGAGGTGAGTTTCTTTAGGCAGGATATAAATGGGTCTTGCTTTTTTATCCATTCTGTTACTCTGTGTCTTTTGATTGATGCATTCAGTCCATTTACATTTAGGGTGTTTTTTTGATAGATATGTACTTATTGCCATTACTGGCTTTAGATTCGTGGTTACCAAGGGTTCAAGGGTTGCTTCTTCACTATCTAACAATCTAACTTAACTTTCTTGTTATGTTATTGTAAACACAGTCTGATGTTTCTTTATTTCTCTCCCTTCTTATTCCTCCTCCTCCATTCTTTCTATAATAGGTGTTTTATTCTTTGCCTTTAGTTAGTATTTGGATGGTCTGCTTTCTTTGCTATGATTTTATTTTTTCTGGTGACATCTTTTTAGCCTTAGGTGTGCTTCCCTCTAGAGCAGTCCATTTAAGATATCCTGTAGTGGTGGTTTATGAGAGGCAAACTCTCTCAACTTTTGTTTGTCTGGAAATTGTTTAATCCCTCCATCATATTTAAATGATAATCATGCTGGATACAATATTCTTGGTTCGAGGCCCTTCTTTTCATAACGTCAAATATATCATGCCATTGTCTTCTGGCGTGTAAGGTTTCTGTTGAGAAGTCTGATGATAGTCTGATGGGTTTTCCTTTGTAGGTGATTTTTTTTCTCTCTCTAGCTGCATTTAATACCCTGTCTTTATCTTTGATCTTTGCCATCTTAATTATTATGTGTCTTGGTATTGTCTTCCTTGGGTCCCTTGTGTTGGGAGATCTATGAGCTTCGGTGGACTGTGAGACTATTTCCTTCCCCAGCGAGGGAAAGTTTTCAGCAATTATTTCTTCAAAGACACTTTCTATCCCTTATTCTCACTGTTCTTCCTCTGGTACTCCTATAATGCGAATATTGTTCCGTTTGGTTTGGTCACACAGTTCTGTTAATATCCTTTCATTCCTAGAAATCCTTTTATCTCTCTCTGCCTCAGCTGCTCTGTGCTCCTGTTCTCTGATTTCTATTCCATTACGTCTCTTGCATCTCATCCATTCTGCTGTTAAGCCCGTCCATCGCTTGTCTGATTTCTGCATTGTCTTTCCTCAGTTCCCTCACTTCCTCCCTCAGCTCCTGCACATTTCTCTGTATGTCCTTCAGCATGGTTATGACTTTTATTCTGAATTCTTTTTCAGGAAGACTGTGCATTTCCATCCCTTCTGGCTCCCTCTCTGGGGTTGTCTGGTTGATTTTCATCTGAACCATATTCCTCTGTCTTTTCATGGCTGTAGAATTGGTCACTGATAGTTGCCACATGTGTCAGCTGGGCTCTTTAAGACTTTAAAAAGAGAAGAAGAAAAAAAGAAAGAAAGAAAGAAAGAAAAGAAAAAACAAAAACAAAACAAAAACAAAGCAAAACAAAACAAACAAACAAACAAAAAAACGCCCACCGGACGTAGATTCTGTGGGAATGCTGTAGGTGGCGCTATTGCCCCACTATTTTACAGCTGTGCCTGTGCCGCTCCGCAAGGCCCTTTATCGCTCTGGCAGGGGTGGGAACGAATAGGAGGTTGTTGATCTCAGTGAGAAGTGTAAGTATGGCTGCGCTTCCTCAGTCGCCAGCTAAGGCATCTGAAACTCCCCAGGACTCCCACCCTGCTGGGCCGAGTGTGCTGGGGCGATCCAGCTCCTCCGCTGGGCTCCTGTCTCTTTAAGACCGCTGAAGAAAGCAGGCGTTTTTTTTTTTTCCTTCCCGGGAGCCGGCTGCAAGCACCCTGGCACGTTCCCTGCTCAGATCCTGCCCCTCTGTCTCTCCAATCTCCGCTGCACTGCGCAATGTGGGTTAGCGCTCCCAGCGCAGATCACCAGGGCTGGCTACTTCGCGGGGTGTACTTCCACTCCCTCCCGGCTCTGAATCCTCTCCTCCCGCCGGTGCGCTGGGGTGGGGGAGTGCTCGGGTCCTGCCGGGTCAAGGCTCTGTATCTTACCCACCTCTTGGGGTGCCGAGTCCTCTCGGGTGTAGCTGTATGCCGTGCGCTTTCCTGTGTATTCTCATCTCTCTTTTAGGAATAGATGTATTTGCTGTGTTTTTGTAGATAAATATAGTGTTGGGAGGAGATTTCTGCCGCCCCGCTCACACCGCCATCTTCCCAGAAATCCTCCTATAGTGTGATTTTCAATGTAATCAATCTTTTACATATTTCAATTAAGCGTTGTTCTTGCCTTCTTATAGAATCTGTACATTTCATGTGAAATGTTCCGTCAGAGGTAGCACAGGGCATGATAAAGCCTGTGGGCTCTGAAGTCAGATGCCTGAGTTCAAAGCCTGCCTATGGGACTTTGAGAAAGTTGCTAACCCTTGCTTACCTTAGTTTTCTTCTGTAAAATGGGGATGATATTAATTGTAATTACCTCATAGAGTTGCTTAAGAAATGAATAATTAATACATGCAAAGTACTTAGAACACTTCTGGCATGAATTAAGCGATCTTTCAATAGCTGTAGTTGTTTTATCTGGAAGTTATTTGTGTAATGACAAAGTGTATAGAAGAGAAGTGAAGACCTTGAAATGAGGAACATGTAAGCATATAAAATAGATGGGTCAAACAGTAACTCAGACAATGTCCATTTATGACAAAACTCTCAAAGTAGTATGTGGGGAATGTACCTTAACATAATAAAGGCCATATAGGATGATCCTATACTAACATCCTAATAGTGAAAAACTAAAAGCTTTTCTTCTATAGAACAGGAACAAGACAAGGATGTCCATTCTCATCATTTTTATTCAATATAGTATTGGAAGTCCTAGCCATAGCAGTTAGGCAAGAAAAAGAAATAAAATGCATCCAAACTGGAAAGGAAGAAGTAAAACTGTCGCTTATTATAGATGACATGACACTATATATATATATATATATATATATATATATATAGAAAACCCTAAGGAATCCACTGAAAGGCTATTAGAACTAATAAATGAATTCAGTAAAGTTGCAGGATATAAAATCAATATAGAAAAATCTGTCATGCTTCTATACACTAATAAACATCAGAAATGGGAACTCAGAAAAAAATTCCCACTTACAATTGCATTGAAGAGAATAAAATACCAAGGAACAAATTTAACCAAGGAGGTGAAAGCCCTGAACACTGAAAACTATAAGACTTTGATGAAAGAAATAGAAGATGACACAAATAAATAGGAAGATATTTGTCTACATGGATTAAAATATTCTTATTGCCCAAAACAATCTACAGGTTCACTGTTCCCATCAAATTTCCAATAGCATACTTCATAGAACTGGAACAAATATTTCTGAAATTTGTATTCAACCACTTAAGATCCCAAATAGCCAAAGTGATCTTGAGAAAGAATAAAGCTCACGGTATCGTGATCCCTGACTTCAAACTATACCCCAAAGCTACAGTAATTAAAACAGTATAACATTGGTATGAAAACAGACACACACATCAATGTAACAGAATTAAGAGCCCCAAAATAAGCCCATACATACATAGACAATTAATCTATGAGAAAGGAACCAAGGACAAACAATGGAGAAGACCAGTCTCTTCAATAAACAATGCTATGAAAACTGGACAGCCACATGTAAAAGAATGAAATTAGACTACTATCTTATACTATACTCCCAAATTAACTCAAAATCTTTTAAAGGCTGAATATAAAACCCAAACCATAAAACTAGAGGAAAACATAAGCCACAAGCCCCTTGATATTGGTCTTAGAGATGTTGTGGATATGATTCCAAAGACAAAGGAGACAAAAGCAAAAATAAACAAATGGGACAACATCAAACTAAAAAGCTTCTTCACAGCAAGGGAAACCATTAACAAAACAAGAAAGCATACTGAATGGGAGAAGATATTTTCAAACCATATATCCAATACAGTGTTAATATCCAAAACATATAAAGAACTCATACAACTCAGCAACAAAAAAACAAACAAATGGGCAGAGGATCTGAATAGACATTTATCCAAAGATTACATACAGATGACCAACAGACACATGAAAAGATGCTCAACATCACTAATTATTAGGCAAATGCAAATCAAAACCATAATGAAATATCACCTCACACTTTTTAGAATGGCTGTTATCAAAGACAAGTGTCAGAGAGGATGTGGAGAAAAGGGAATCCTCATATGCTTTGTGGGATTTTAAATTGGTGCAGCCACTATGGAAAACAGTAATGAGATTCATCATCAAAGTAAGAATAAAACTACTGTATGACCTAACTTTTCCACTTCTGAATATTTTCCTGATGAATATGAAAACACTAATTTGAAAAGATGTATGCATCACTATGTTCACTGCAGCATTATTTATAAGAGCCAAGGTATGGAAACAACCTAAGCCTTCAATGATAATGAACGGATGAGGAAGATGTGGTGTATCTATACAATGGAATACTACTCACCATAAAAAATAATGGAGTTTTTCCATTTGTGACAACATGGATGGATGGACCTTGAGGATATTATGCTAAGCGAAATAAGTCAGATGGAGAAAGACAGGTACTGAGTGATTTCACTCATATGTGAAATCTAAAAAACAAAGAAACAAACAAAAATGAACAAATAAAACAAAGACAAACTTGTAAATAAAGAAAACAAGACTAGTGGTTACTAGAAGGAAAGGAGGTCGGGGTGAGTGGAATGGATGAAGGGGGTCAACTGGGCGCTGATGGATGTTAACTAGATTTGTGGCAGTGATCACTTTATAGTGTAGACAGATGCTGAACTATAAAGCTGTACACCAGAAACTTAAATATTAAGGCAAACAAGGATGCTTGTATGGGGTGATGACAAATTTTGGAAATAGTGGTGATGGCTTCACAACACTGTGAATGTAAGGAATGCCACAGAATTACATACTTAAAAATGGTTAAAATGAAACATTTTTATATTATATATATATATCTACCACACACACACACACACACACAGGAAGCTTAAAGAAAATAATAATATCTCAGAGACAGTTATCTAAAGAACTGAGGATTTGCTGGTATGTAAAGGCCGAACAGTCTCTGAAAAGACTTGTTTCCTTGAACAAAGGCAAAGGCAAAGTTTATAAAAAGTGAAGCCCTCAACATCTCACAAAAGCAAGGGATTGGTTGATTTAGGCAAGTCTAGTTCAGGTTTGGTTAGTATGCGATGGAACAGGCTGATTCCTGCCTATTACGTGTGGTTTCTCTAGGAATTAAGTGTTCCCACTAAGGCTCATCCTCTTTATTCGGGCTCTCACCCAGAACTAATTTTCTTTTACTTTAGACATTTTTTAGTCAATCTGCTTCTGTACTCCACTGTAAAAATAATTCTTCCACATATTTAACTGTAATTTTATTTTTGCTGTTTTAACCCAGTAGACTCAGAACTACTCACCACCAAATGTTGTCTTTTTCACCTTTGAAAAGGCACCTTGTTTTTAAGCACCTTGAGCAGATTCTTGCACCTACCAAGAACCTGACAAATGTTCCAATGGATGAAATAATTTCCCAGCCTGTATAAAAGTTGGGGACAAGAGTCATTTAAACTGGAACAGTACACTGGCTACTGGAAATTAAGTGATACTAGTTAATTCAACCTCTGTGGATATCTATTTATTTATCTTAAAAGGAAGAGTTTGGACCATATCAATGTTTTTCAACCCTAGCTGCACACTGGATTTACCAGCAGAATTTAACAAAATCTCTAGTGCTCAGGCCACATGCCACACTGATTGGATCAGACTCTCTAATGTTTTGGCACTGGTATTTTTAAACCCCTGCTTCTAATCCTATTATTCAGCCACGTTGAGATCAGCTGAGCCAGGTATTCTTTCGCATCTATGACTATGAGGAATATCTGATAATCTTAAAGTAGAAGAAGTAAATTAAAAATCTCGAGTCATCTGGGATCACCTTGTGTAGTAGCCAATATTCTAACCCACTTTCACAGTCCTTGAGACGACATCATTATGCTATGTAGTCCAGAATGTAACTGCTGTCCACATGACTCAGCAGAGAATTGGGGTAGTATATTTTAATAAGATTTACACAAATACGCATAAAAATTTTAAAAGATTGGATGCTTAGTAGGATATATTAGGTGTCGGCAAAGTCACACATGTGGGCTCCCTCCCACTTCATGGTTGCCTGGTCACAGAGGCTTGTTGTGGCCAGGGTCACGGTGTGAGTAGTCTGGTGCGCTGTGTGGCTCCGTGGCTCCTGGTTAAAGGATGGAGATGACAGCACAACCAAAACCAAAGGAGAGCTGCTTCCCTGCCCCCATGACCTCTTCTCTCTGTTGCTCCACTTCTCTGTCCCCTTCACAGAAAATATCTCAACTGAAATTTTTGCCCTAATCTTCCACTCACTGTTTCACTCACTGTAATCTGTGTTTTTCCTACCACAGTCTGGAACCTGCACTTACAAGGTCTTTACCAATGACAGCCAAACCACCAGGTACTTTTTATGAGCTCACCTGACCTTTTAGCAACTTTTAACTTTCTTTAACATGCCTCTCTTCCAGTTTTCCTCCTCCTGCTGGCTGCTCCCCTATCTCTTTTGCTGGCCTCTCCTTCTTGATATGATGACTAAATATTGGAGTGCTGTGTGGAACCATCCTGAACATAAGCTCTGCAAATTTTTGTTAGAAATAGAAGCTGAATATCCTGACTTGCCTGACTGCATAGCAGTTCTATAGCTTAACAGTGCCATAGTTTTGTTGCGATTTTTCAAATTGCAGTTGAAATCATCCTGAACGAGAACTGTCAATTACTGTTAACGGAATGTTGAATGGCTTTAGAAATTTTGTTGCAGACACAATAATCTTTCTTGATTAATTCAACCTAAAATTACAACACAAAACAGTGCCTATAGGTGAGACCTGTATTCAGAAAAGTCATCTTATTGACAACAAATAATGTCTGAATCACAAGTAATATCAAGCTCAAAGACATTTTCCATGTTCTCAAAGTTAAAACAGAAGGAAAGATCTCCATTTTCACATACATTTGCAGTATATATAGTTACTGAACTCAAACCACAATTCCAGCAACGTTATTTGGATCCTAGTCTAACTGCAAAGGGAATTTCCATATTCTAAATCCATTTGACTGTGCAGTTGAGGAGCTTCCAATCAATTGGAAATGATTAATCTGCAATGCAATGACATGCCAAAAGGCAAATATCAAAAGAGGAATCTAATAGAATTCCATAAATGCCTTCTGAATGGTGAATATGCTTAATGAAAATCATATGCTTTGGACTGATATCAGTATTTAACAATATTTATCTTGTGAAAGGCATTACAAAGTTGAAACACGTAAAATCTTATTGCAGATCAGCATTAACATGAACATTTCAACTGATCTTGATAAGAAACACAATTTCAAATCCCAATTAAGCAGAATGTTATCCTCCCCCAAATAATTATTTTATTTTCATTTGTAGGCCTGCATTACAAAAATTATTATTAATTATATTTTGCATTTCTTCAACAAAAAACTTGTGGAACTTTTCCCTCTCTTGTAATATAAATACTGACATAATATCCTTGATTTTGCCTCCTGGTCCTTTACAGAAAAAGTTTGCTGACCCTTGGCCTAGCCCACCACCATCATTTCTTCCATGCACAACTGTCTTGCCAGTGGGTTTCAGCCCGGGCAAGTTCACTATGGATTCAGTGTGACCAAAGAAAATGACAGCAAACGTTCTTTGGAGTGAAAGGGCTTATTACCCGGCTTGTTCTCCCAGCGGTAGGTCAAGCACTAACATCTCTGCCTTTGCTCAGAGTGCTGGGCCACGCTCTCTATATAGCACAATAATAGCTTATTGCCTAAAGGTGTGGAAGCGGTAGCCTAGCAACAGGCAAGTTACATCATCAGGTGGTTTAAGTTCAGTGAGGATCCTGGCCATAGGAACCCCAGCTTCCCCACAACAACTCAAAAGATTTTAGGCTATGAATCATCTGGATCCTGTCTACTTCTTCAGCCAACCTTGCCTCTCTTCCTCAAACACATCAGAGCCTTCCTTTTATCAGGACTTTTTTACTTGCTACATCCTTTGCCTGAATGCCTTTAAAGGTTCATTCTTGTGGGACCAAGCCCTTCACCTGTGGGGTCTGTGTTACCTCCAGGCCATTAGTATCAGAATTGCATGGTGTAGAAAACCCACACATCTGGTGTCAGAAGTGTCAGTATGGTAGTAGTGTGAAAATAAAGAAAACATAGTGAGGTTTTCCTAGATAGGCTTTACCACAATCTAGTGATTAAGCACTAAAAGATGTTCATTTTTTGATATAGTTGGACCTTTGTAGAGTAGTTATGCTCATTGTTCACCAGCCTGTGGTTGTGAACAGTTCACCCCTATGTTTGTTGTCCAAAGTACAGCAAGTTAGAGTTAATATTTTCCTAATTGTGGGAAGAATGGAAGTTCCTATGGCCAGGATCCTCACCTGACCCTAAACTACCTGATGATATAACTGGCCTGCCGCTAGGCTACTGCTTCCACACATGTAGACAATAAGCTATTATTGACTGAGTCACTATATAAAGAGCTCTGCCCAGTGCTCTGGGGTAGTTAGAGATGGAGGTGGGTTGTAAATGTGATTCTAGTGCCCCATCGATCACATTGAGAATAAAGGCAGGTGAAAACCCTTTTACCCTAAGAATGTTCTGTTGTCACTTCTCAGTCTCACCAAATCCATAGTGAATTGCCCAGGACTGAAACCCTCAGGCAAGACACTAATCAATAAGGACCCAGCTGGTTTCCCCACCTGGGGCCTTCCTCCCTGGGTACTAATAAGGGTCTTCTGTATGCTTACTTGTGTCTAACCTTCAGTCCTGGTTTGTCCTTTCTCATTGCTAATGGAGCAGGGTCTCAGACTTACACTCAAGGTGCAAAGGCTAGACTTTGTTTCTCAATGAGCATGGTGTGAGACGAGCTGCATTGGCACCTCCTAGGGGCTTGCTAAAAATACAGCATCTTGCTTGCTACCCTAGATATATGCTCAATTAGGATCTTCTATTTAACAAGAATCTCAGGTGACTCTTAGGTTACCTCTAGTCCTGAAATCTGGTTGACCTGGAAGGTGGCTCCAGCTGGCTGTTGATAACCTCGGCTGATCCTCCAGAGATCTCCACCCCATGCACCACAGCTAACTTCTCTTAGTGAATGTTGCATCACCATCCAGATCAGAATCTGGGCAAGGTCACACCTCTCCCTAATCCAGGTTATTCTATGGGAGGAATGTGGCTCAGTAGAGTTCAAACGGTAATCTTTAGCAAAATTTAACTGTTGATTGGGGATTATAGGATATCATAAAACCTGATTGCCCATCTCTTGGTTTGCCTCTGCCATATCCTGGGATGGCTCAACTTCCAACACTAAAACAACTCCAGACAGCTCCCTGCCCCTGATCAAACCACTTCCTGGGTGCAGGAAGAGAAGAAAGTTTTTCCCTGACTTCATTCTTAGGACTCCTTGTTAAAGCTCTCATTTCTTGACCCAGTATTGACCTGTCTCCAAGATGATTGACAGTCAGGACATCCAACCCCACCTCCACCCACAGGGGTGTGGCCTGACATATAATAGTTTGACATATGCACATTCCCTGGAGTCCAGGTTATTTGGTCTTAAATAACACCACATATGCGTTATCAACAGCCCTGGCAACTTTCTGCTCAGTTTCTTCTTATCAAAGTTCTGAAGCCTGATTGTCTAGGCTCACCCTGGGATACCTGGTTATATAAGAATTTGCTTGACAAGTTAGTTGTTTAAAGCTCATTGAGAACAGGTTATATACTTTAGAATCTAAGGAGGAAAAGCTGTGATATAGCTGAGGCGTGAATAATGGTATGGTGAAATTTTCTCCTAATCTTTCTAAACAAAAAGTATTAGAAAGTATTAGAAAGAGATCCTGGCACTTTTGAATTACTATACCCTGACTCTAAAGAGATTGGCTGTTGTTGATGTATCTGAACAGAGCTTCTAGAATAACTTTGGATTGCTTAATGCTGTCCTGGAAACCCTCCCAAATGGCAATTTTTAGCTTTCCTTTTCCATTTTAGAGCTTCTGTATGAGCTTTAAAAATAACCCATTTGCACTGGCTGCAAGGCAGTTTTTCTGCAAAAGATTTTCTAAGGGTTGGCAAGTAGAAAAAAACAATAAGAAACACTTGCTGTTACTTAATTTAATAGAAATGTCTTATATTTGTATGATCTCAAAGGCATTTTCACATACGCTATTTCATTTTATCCTCATACGAGCCCTGGAATTATATAGAATAGGTGCTTTTATTCCCATTTTAAGGATTTGGAAAACTGGAGCCCAGAGAAGTTAAGTGGCTACAAAGTAGTGAGGTCAGGTCGCAAACCTGTCTTTTTGACTCTAACTTCAGTCTCCTGTCTCTGTCTAAAAAATGTTTGAGTTCAGGCTAAGGGTGGATTAAGATCAGGGAATGTGCCTGAGCTGCTTTTGTGGTCTATGGAACCACCAGTCATTTCTGACTCCGTCTTCATAAGGTACCGAGAAAAGTATCTAGACCAAAGCTCCACCTGAACTTTTCTTTTTCCCGTTTGCTCTTTCTCCTTTTTCTCCCCTCTTTTTCATTTATTCCTCAAATAATAGCTTTCTTTCCACTTCACTCCCTCTAGCTTAACTAGATTTTTAAACAACTTTACTATTAACATCCTGGAGTGATTCAGTGTGAAGGAAACCACAGCAGATGCAGAGAAGGAAGCAGAGGAGTGGGTGTGGAGGGGGGAGGTGAGGGCGAGAGCAGGTATGGAGAGCAGTTTAGCACAGATACACAAATTTCTATGTCCAGATTGGTATTCTGAGGTGCTCCCTGCTGCTCTGGAATCTCTGTAAACACAGGGATTTTTCTGGAATGACTTTACAGCTCAGCAGGAAGCCTGCTAAAGGCCAGGACTCTCAAACTGTGGGTGTGGCTGAGAAATTGAGGGAGGCAGTGCTCTCAGCTTGGCATGCAACCCCACCCAGGCCTGCCAGCGCCCACTGAAGCTGGGACAGGGTCATGGAGACAACACGGAGATTTGTACCTGCTCCCATGTGGCTGTGGCGCCTGCCCCACTAACAGGGAGGTAGAGTCAAAAGTGACCTTGTGGAGACATCAGCCTCATCTTTGTGCTGTTATGGTGAGACACACCTAAAACGTCCCAGAAAGCCATTAAAAAAACAGCCCTGTTCTTATGTTGTTGTTGTTGTTGTTTTTATAGGAATATTCATAATTTTACTCAGCAATACTTCTTCTTCTCAAAATTCTTTTTTTATGAGAAGAATCTACATCTTTGCTGTTGCCATTTAATTCTCTTTGCTCTTTTTTCCTTAATGGCACATGTTTTATGAGAGCCTCAGGGAGTGTTTCTGTCTCAGTGCTGTGATTGAGACCTTGGGCTTTTGAGTACAAAAAGCTGTTGAGAGTACAAGGGAGGGTCACATGGATGACTGGTGTCTAGGGGAGGTGACAGGCAGAGAGTTACAGTTTAGTCTGCATCTGCTGTAAAGAAGGGTACTGGAAAGGGATTAGGAGCCCGGCTTAAATCACGAGGAAGCGCTGCTGTGCTGAGGGAAGCAAAAGGAAGCCCGTGCTGGGCTTTCTGCTTTTCCACAATGCCCATAACTTCACTCGCCCAGCAGGGCAGGCCTCTCCTTCCCTTGCCAGATGAATGCCCTGTAGACGAACTCTTAGGTGCCACTTGGTAACTTATTTTTGTAACAGTTATGATCAGTGGTTTTATAGGATTCAAGTCCTGGAAATATTACTAAACTAGCTGTCTTAGGGTTTTCAGAGAAACAGAATCAGTAGGATCTCTATCTCTATCATCTCTTTCTCTATCTTTATTTCTATTATCACTGTTCTACCTCCATATCCATATTTATATCTACACCTAAAGCTATATCTAATTAGAATACTAGTCTGGATAGCTATCTATATTAAGAAACTTATTTTAAGGAATTGATTCATGCTAATTGTGGGGGCTGGCATGTCTGAAATCTGTAGTGCAAGGTGGTAGGCTGGAAATTCAGGTAAAAGTTGATATTACAGTTTTGAGTCAGAAGCCTGGAAACTCAGGCAGAGTTTCTGTGTTCTTTGGGAAACCTCAGTCTTTGCTCTTAAGGTCTGCAACCGACTGGATGAGGCCCACCCATATTATGCTTTACTCAAAGTCAACTGATTTAAATGTTAATCACATCGAAAAACATACCCTTACAAAAATATCTAGACCAGTGTTTGACCAAACAGCTGGTCACCATGGGCTAGCAAAACTTACCCAAAAAATCAACCACCACTCGAGCTTCTAATTCACTCACAATTTATATTACCTCTTTAAACTGAGTTTTTTCTTTTGTAAAATGGGGGCAATGAAATAAAGCTCAGCCCAGTGCCTGAATATACTAAGTGGTCAATATATATTGGCTATATTATTATAATTTTTGCAAGTTCTCAAGTATATTTACAGTATAGGTCCCATGGGGGCTGTATGCACTAGAAATGAAATAAGGCAATCAGGTCGATTTATTATGTTTATTGATTTTTTTTCTATCAGACCCAAATGTTTAGGTTGATATACAGATATTGACTGCTTAATGTTAGAAATATGTATATTTATTAGCATAAGCATTAGTATGATAACAGTAAAGGTAAAATAACAAAAGAAAGAAAATTCTTCTATGATCCTATGACCCCAACAAAGCAACTGGGTTCATTTTTCTGTTATCTCTGCCAGTCCTTTCCCATCCATGCATAAGCATATTATTCATAGAGCTATATTCAGGGTAGATCAATTTTTGTACCTGGCTATTTTTCAATGAACACAATAGATGTTAAGATATTAAACCAGTAAAATGAATTGCATGTTGGTTAAAAATTACAGTTATGCTCTCTCATCCCACCAATGAGCCTGGGCCACTGGAGCAGTATGTCCTCTCAGTGTGCCAGCTTGGCAGACAAGCTGTCTAGATGTTTTGCATTCCATTATTTTCCCACAGAAAGGGTAGCTGAAGGATAAAAGCTCATGAATGGATTGTAGGTGTGCAGTATTAAGCTAGAGAAGCAGTTAATCCAGTTTTGCATTGTTATGGTTTTTATCTATGTCATTCTTTGATCCATTCAAAATGTGTAGAGTCCCTTCAGTGTGCTGTGTGCCAGACACTGGGAATATACCCAAGCACAAAGCAAACCTCAGATCTGCTTGCGCAGAGTTGCAGACTAGGTGGTGAGACAGATGATAAGGAGACATGTAAGGGTCACAGCAGGTTGGAACATTTAACTGGGGCATGGGGCTGGGGTAGCAGCAGGTGGGGGAGATATCCTGGAAGATGTTGTAAGTTAAGCTCTGAAGGATGAATAGGAATTTGCCAGATGAAGAGGGGAGAAGGGTTAATATCTTGTTCCCTTGGTGGCAGGAAAAAGAAGATTGATTTTGCCAGAAAACAGAGTCCAGATGTCTTTCCATTTATTTAGGCAAACCTATGAATCTCTGACAAGGCCATGGGAATAGCATATGCAAAGGCCCACTGGCTGTACACTGTGGTTTGGGGTGCTGAATATTCTCTCCCATACACCTAACTGATAAGGGAGTTTATTCTAGCTGAAAGAAGAGTTTGGTAGTGAAGGGTCCATACTGAGGAGTTTGGACTTCAATCTGTGGTCAGTGGGGAGCCACTGAGATGTTTTAAGGAGAGCAGTGACATGACATGATCTATAGGAAAACCACTTAGGCTATAGCAGAGGGAATCCGTGATGATGGCAAGGTTGGTTACATGGAAACCAGTTTGTGACCAGTAGGTGATCAGCTAAGAAGTGATTAGCAACAGCAGTGCAGATGGCGAGAAACTGATGGAATCAAAGATATTTAGAAGCTAGAAGGGCTGGACCTTGGTTATCTCTGGTGTATGGGAGAGAAAGCAGTTACAAATAAAGTTGAGGATAAGGTCTAAAACTGAAAATGAAGTTTTTTTTTATCTCAAATTATTTTGCCTTTAAGGGCAATCACTCTCATGTCATCTAATCAAATATTCTGTCATGACATAGAAGGCAGTGTGCCTGGGGGAAAGAGTACTTGCTGGAGGCCAGGTGCAAGTCTACTGCAAACCCCCAATGTGGCCCCACCAATTTTATCTCCTTGCAGGAAGTGTCAATAGTTACAGTATAGAGAATGTGATTATAAACGGGGGTGGCTTTGAGTTATGGCACATATACATAATAAGCAGTTACAGGGCAATAAGGGTAAACTGCTGAGGCTACTTGTGGCCTGAAGAGACAGGCCTGGAGTTCTGCCTGCTCTAGGTTCTGCCTGATTATACCAGGAAGTGAGGACAACCCATATTTTACCACGCCTCTGATAAATTCAGGACAAACCTCTATGCTAAAGAACACCTTTTGGGAAGCCCTGGCATAGTGGTTAAGCTCTTGACTCACATAGTCTGGACTAGCATCCTCATTCCAACATTTAGTAGCTGTGTGACCCTGAGAGAATGATTTAATGGTTCTAAGCCTCAGTTTTCTCATCTGTAAAATGGGGATAAAAATAGTACTATCAACAGGGTTGTCATAAAGATTAAATAAGAGAAGGTATGTTAATACTTGCTCCTGAATACAGAATAAGTGTTCACTACATGTTAGCTGTTGTTGTCTTTATATAATCTTTTTCTTTAAAGTGTACAATTCAATGATTTTTAAAGTAAATTTACAGATCCGGACAAAAGTCACTACAATCCAAATTTGGAACATTTTTGTCACCTCCAAAAAATGTGCCCAGTTGTAGTCATGCCCTGTTTTTGCCCTGCCCCAGGCCACCATGAATCTACTTTCTGTTTCTAAAGATTTGTCATTTCTGTACATTTTATATAGATTGAGTCATACAGTATGTAGTCTTTTATGTCTGGCTTCTTTCATTGATTATAGTGTTTTTGAGGTTTATCCATGTTGTAGCATGGATCAGTACTTTTATTTCTTTTCATTGTTGAATAGTAGTCCACCATATGAGCATACCATATTTTGTCATTCATTTACTTGGTGGTGGACATATGGATTGTTTCCACTTTTTGGCTATTGTGTATGATGGGCTATGAACGTTCATATATAAGTCTTTGTGTGGACATATTAATATATAATTTTCCAGTTCTAGAAGTATGAAATTCTAAGAAACATTGAGCTTGTGAGGAGGACGACTACTGAAACATGTCTTGGTTCTTATCCTAAGACAATAACTGTATTTTTGCTAGGACACTGTTAATTCATATACAACATAGAAATTTAAATTTTCAACTGAAAAGGAAAAAAGAACAAAGTTAATTTTCATAAAATACCTACTCAAAAACTGATCAGGATTGGGTGTGTTATTCTTGACTTTTAATTAAAATTTTAGGTAGAGGTAGTCTAGAATCTAAGGACTACCATGCTGCACAACTGCAGGGGGGTGGCCTTTCATTGGGGCTTTATGTCTGAGTGTGCTACTTGCATGGGATACAGTGGAAACATTGCTGTCCAGAGCTGTGCTGGAAAACAGGTGACCACATTACCAGTCCTGTACCTCTGTTGTGCTGTGGAGAGCAGTGCCAAGTCAGACATGGGATTCCATTCTGCAGATTCTTGTAGCTCCAGAATCTAGGGAATTGTAGGCAGGACACTTGTTTGAATTCAAGGAAATCTCAGAGTAGAATTATAGATGGTGCACTTGAATTGCTGGTGGGATGGATGGAAAGCTCTGACAGACTCACAGCCACAGCAGTCTCCTGCATGTTCTGTCTGGAGAGATCAAGTCACATGCGTGCAGGCTAGTTGAAACCTTGAAGGTTTGTTCTTGCCTTGGAATTCTATCCCTTTGTTTAGGCGAGAATGGGTTAGACCTAGGTGCAAAGTTTGGGGGTAAAGGAAGCCAACTGGGATCTTACTGGGATGTGGCCTTTGTCCTATCCTACCACTAAAAGTACTGGGCTGAACCCTCTCGGCAGAGTTGTGGAAAATCAGAGACATTCTATGGAAAGACTAAGTTAATGTTCAAGTCTCAAAATCTGATCTTAGGTCAAATATCTCTTCCTTTTGCCAGTAAAAAGAGCCCAGATGTTTTTCTATTTATTTAGGCAAACCCTTACAACACAAGTTAGTGATATAAAACTTTACATTTTCAATGTTAAGAACCCATATTTGAAAAGTCACAAGCATAAAATATATGCTGTGAAATGGGAGGTCAGGATGGTGAACTCATTTTAGAACCATAGGTTTGACTCAAGAATTTTGATGGGGTCTTCACATTGGTTGAGCTTCTTGGTCCTAATATCATTGAGAGAATTAAATCATGATATTAAAACATTGAAACACTAATGCTTTGTTTTTATTGGCAAGAATCAAAATGATCTAATACTAATGCCATGAAACATCAGTCACATTTTTCCTGATGAATAAGATGAACTTTGGCTGCCTATGATAGTAAATTTAATAATGTCAGTGATTTGAACTGTTTCAAATCTAAATGTGCAGAAATGTGTCTCCCTCTTGCTCTCTCTGGTACTACTACTGTCAGGAAGTTTTGTAGTAAATAAATGCAAATACAC
The DNA here is from genome assembly GCA_032199065.1 of Smutsia gigantea. Taxonomy (NCBI): domain Eukaryota; kingdom Metazoa; phylum Chordata; class Mammalia; order Pholidota; family Manidae; genus Smutsia; species Smutsia gigantea. The sequence goes on from JAVSCE010008994.1 coordinate 18,220, forward strand.
AGATTAACGCATATCATTCACATGTACCATGTGTGTGCCCAAGTATGAGTACCCACGGCAAGGCCCCCTCTCACAGGTGGTCTGAATTTGCTTCTAACTGGTCCTGTAAGCAGATTCAGTATTTCATAAGCACAGCTCCATCTCATGCCTCCATTATTGACACCACATGGAAGTCAGGAAATTGGTTCTTTCTGGGAACAGTTTGCAGAAATATGCAGCCTGTCAGCCCCTTTCTCATGGGTGCATTAACAGAGCGGCTCACCATTACAAGTAACGAACCTTCTCCAGATGTGTGTAGCGACTCAGGTCCAACTTTATCTTCAGTCTTGAAGATGGACTTGACAGGATGGATTATTTGTGGCCTTATTGTAATAACTTTGTGAAATTGGAATTCCCAGTGATTGTAATGGAGGGTGAGGAATCAGCGGCAGAGGAAAGGAGAACTTCTCCTTGCAGTAAACAATACAAAAGGACAACAACAATAAAAAGAGCAAGTCAGCTGTGGCATTTTCCTGTCTTGGACACTGTCTCTTCCAGACTGTCCTAATTCCTTCCCTTTCATGGTTCTGTTTATGTTACACACATTAAAGTTAAGTCATGTCTTTAATAAGATGGAAACTGGAAGTGAGATTTGGAAATGACTGAATCAGGCTTCTTAACTTTTTTCTTCTCTTGGAGAGCTCCAAAACAGCTGACAGAAAGGGATATACCAAAGAAAACAATTTTAATTGCCGGCTTCCATGGAAAATTCAACCCAGTCTTTCATTCATTCCCTTCCCAATGCGGTGCCAGCACACTTTTCTCTCTATGGCAAGGGGCTTAAGTTAGCTAACAAATCTCTGAAGATACAACTAAGTTTCTAAAAAAGAGTCTAACTGTAAATGATGCATATGCTCTCTCTCTGGGTTATAAAAGACAGAAAGATTTTTCCAGGATAAATAATTGGGGGTAAATTTCTCTTGCATTTTTATTAACAGTGATGATTTCAAGTGAGTATTCTCTTAAAGCAAGGCTGTACTTAAATCTATTTTTAAAATTACAAGTCCCCTGAGCTGATAGCTATAAAACTGGGCTCCTTTGGGAGTTATTTGTCCATCTTCAAGGTTGTCACTCTTACATGTTTGATGTAGATGTTCTAGATAAAATTCCTCAAGACCAGCTGTTATGATTTAGCTTAATGTTTATATAAAAGGATTTCCTTTGTCATCGAAGGGATGGAATCAAAACAGAATTAGTCATTCTTGCATCTTCTATTTATAGCCCAGCCATTATTCAGATGCATTGTAGAAGAATGATGTGGACAAGAATTTTTCTTTGTTTTTTTGTAAACAAAACTCCTTTAATACCCTGTGGATTTAACTTTGCTTGCTAATTTAGATAACACTTAACAAAAATATTACTACGTAAGTGAAAAATTACCCAAGCCATCCCATCTCCATTTGCAAATGAAATGTTTGTCAGTACAAAGAATGTGGGATTGACCGGAAGTTATGGATGACTTACATGCAAATGACAGGAGTAGGAAAGGTCAATTTGAAAAGTTGTTTGTATATGTTGCTCATGACTAATAGTGCAAATCATGGGAGTATTGAAACACAATTCTACTCTATTTGTTTAGCTTAATGCCAACATTAGAACTAGTCCCCAAATTTAGGGACAGTCAAACTTAGGTGATATAAGGTATTTTTTGTCTGGGGGAAATTTCAATAAAAATAGTTTTTTTGGAGGCGAGATGAGGGTTGAGGCCTTGGGGACCTGTACTGGGACAAGTAGAATAGTTAAATAAATGGGTTATAGAAACTGGTTGTCAGAACTTCCCAGGCCAGTGAGTTTTCTTATTTCTGTTTTTTGGTAGAGAGCTGACTTGAGAGGGATCCAGAATAGCTTGCTGGGTGGAAGGAGGTAAGAAGCAAGACTACTAGTTTTTTACTAATCTGATATATATGGAAATTAGGTATATAAAATGAGGTATACATTAAGTAAGATGAAGTATGGGGAAAGTGCTTGTAAATTCTCAGATCCTCTGCTATTATTGATTACTGCAGCATCTGAACCAGCCTGTTATGCAATAGCCCTCAAATTAGTGTTTGTTGAGTTATATGTCAAATCAAGGAATGGTTGGACAATAACAAGTCATAAATACAGGTAGAAGGCTGAGGCAGTTGGCAACTGGTGTTCTCCATCTAAAACCTTCTTCTGAACAGTGTTGAGTCAGCAGATGGCTTATTTTCATTGGCAACAACACGGAAAAAGATTTGCCAGATACAAGAGCAGTGTACTCTAGCAACAGGGGCCTGAAATTTTATAATTTTAAGGGTGTTGGCAACCAATCAAATTAATGAATGGCTGCCAGGTGTTGAATTTGACTGTCACTCCTGGTGATTATAGGGTGAGTGTGTCTTTGTTTCCTGTGTATTCAAAACTTGCATTAGGAATTCTATTGGTTTGAGAAGATAGTTGAAGTTGCCTCTAGGGGAATCTGAAAGTCTAGCGTATAAACATGAGAATTCTGTGCTAAAGAACAAAGCCACTGTTGCTACAACTTTTCAGACATCTGGTCATTAGTAATCAATATTGGTACTTGGAGGGTAGATGAAAGTTCCAGGGCAAGAATTCTCAGGCTTTGAGGAACCCCTGAAGAGATCAGACCAAGATTTCCCTTGTCCCACACCCCAATCCTTTCAATTATTCTGAGGCTAGCTGGGTGGAGAGTGGGATTGTGGGCAGACCTTCATAACACTGGCCTGAGGATGAGGGTCTGGACAGGAGGAAGCTTTTGAGGAGAGCTCACCCTCTGTTGCTGGTGTTGTGTTGCCTCATTCCTCACAGGATGACAGGCTAGACTTGAAGTGACGTTAGTGATAGCCAAGGCCCATGGGAAGGCATACAGCAGCCAGTGGTAGCATCAGTGACAACTTGTAACCCACACAGAGGGAGGCTCAAGAGGAGCAGTGGACCCAGGGCTGGGGATGCTATGGATGCTGCTATGGCAGCACTGCAAGCCTTGGGGTTGTGAAAAGGCAGTGTCATGTGGATTGCCATCACTACTCACACAGTATGGTCCTAAGACAGCCCAAATGACTACATCCCAGGAATCCTCAGAAATGCTGGGTGGGCTTTCATTTTGTGTGTAGAGACCTAATTTGGTCACAGCAGAGATCCCTGGGAAGCCCCATACTCACAGCTAGATGCTAGCACCCTTGTCAAGGAGGGCCTGTCCAGAGGCCTGGAGGAATAGAGACACGTCTAGGCTTCTGCAGAGGGTGCTGGGTGGGGGCTAGGTCAGCTGTAGGCACCCAATCCAGAGGAGCTCAGAGCAGGAAGAACTAGTATGCAGAGTGGGAACTGAGAAAGAAAGCAAAGTTATATAGATGGGTTGAGTTTCAGCAGGGCTTGGTAAGGAGACTGCAGTAGAAGACTTCTGGGCCCCAGTGGTTCCCTTCAGGGGCGCAGGGTATCATGCTGGCAATGGAAAACCCAGTTTAACTCTTTATAACTGTGGGACTTGCCTGCTGCTAGACCACCATTCTGGGGGCTTGGGGGATGGTTAGAACTATCTCAGAGTCTAGCTAGGGCTGAACATGCAGATTAAATCTTTAACATCTTTAGCTGTATGGAGTTGGGGCAGGCACTCTCCCTGGGGGTAATAAAAGGTCTTTATGACATAGAATAGCTATTGTTAATGTGTAAAACATTAGACTATTATCAAGGACATATTTGTGATATTTCTGGGTGTGGCTTTTATATGAAAAGAAGTATGATAATGTCCCAGAATAAGTCATGGGTTATTTATTTTGGGAGATATATGTTATGAACCCCAAATTAGAACACCTAGTGTGACAAATATGAGCATACTTTTGAGGATAATTGGAGAAGATACCTGCAATCCAGATTGTTTTGAAAAACAGGAGATGATGTGGTTTGCCAAGGCTTATGTTACTCCTCACAGTTAGAGGGCTTACCTCACCATAGGAGGGAGAGGGCTGCACATGGGCAGTAACAGAGGCTTCATGTAATAGGTGCTTAGGAGAGGAGCTCAGGAAAGGGAGAGAGCTTTTCCAGCTGGGGTAATCAGGGAAGACTTCATAAAGGTGGTGGCACACAGCTGGATCTTGGTAGTTACATAGGTTTTGAACAAAGAACTGTAGATATGAGGGCCTTTCAGGTCGAGGCACAGGATGAATGGGACCCACAAATTTGGAAGCAAAACCTATCAGAAGAGTACCACTGTCAGTACACAATTCATTGTGTGGAGTAGGATAAGGTAAGACTGGAAAGGCAGCTTCCACTACCTTGTAGGGGATCTGGCACTAATGTGCTGGGAATTTAAAGATGGAAAAACTCAGGAATGAGGACATGAATTTGGGAGCTGCAGATTAAATGTGAATTCATATGGTTGGAAGTCATTCATGGAAATAGATGAGATGAAGTATGTTCAGAAAGAGACAAGAACTAAGGAATAAATCTTAGATTTCTCAGGGTGTAGGGAGATACTTAAGATGTATTCAATAATATGTTTAGGAGGAAACTCTGGGTTGTTCAGCATTAAGGCAGCGAAGAGAGGAGTGGGTGCCGAAAGGAGTACTGCTGAGAGGCCAGGGAGAATAGAGACGGAGAGAAGACCACTGGAGTTGCGTTTTTAGACTTCTGTGGCTTTAAGAATGTGGTTTCAGGTAGGGGTGGTTAAGGATATGGGTAAGGATGGAATCCCCAGTACAAATGGTTACAGCAGTGGTTCTCAAAGTGTGGTCCCTAGACTAGCACTGTCAGCATCACCTGGGAATTTATTTCTGCAGTTTTAGGCCCTATTCCAGAACAGCTGAATCAGAAACTCAGCAGGACCAGCAATCTGTGTTTTATCAAGCCTTCCAGGTGATTCTGATGGCTACAAAACTTTGAGAACTCTGTGTTGGGAATGCATGGTGAGACTGTTGAGCCCTAGGACCACCAACTGTTAAATCTAGTTGGGGAACAGTGTTCTCAAAGCCTTCTTATTTATCTTGGAAAGCTTAGATTGCCACTTTGTTAGGATGGTATATTTGAGGGGAGAAATGTCAACCTTGCGGGGTATTTTTGCAAATTGTGGTTTTGATATTATTGTCCAAGTCCATTGGGTCATTGGAAACTTTTGGGGTTCAAGAGTTCTCCCTCCAGGCCATTTTTTTGGAGGGGTGGATTGTGATGATAACTTAAGCCAGGGATGGCAAACAGATTTTATCTTGTGTGCTATGTTTGATTAGGAATAATTGTTTAGGATTCTGAATTGAGATAAAGTAGGAGGCCACACCCACTGGGGAAAGAACCCTGATTAGTAACATCTGACACAGGCATAGCCAGCAATGATAGGGGCACACTGTCATATATTTACCATATTTACCATCCCTGCTATAAGCCTTTATCTGGATCCCCAGGAAACAAGATACTTTGGAGTAAACAGAAGTCAGGAGAAAGGAGAAAGGTGTTGAGGAGGTGCTGAGGTGTGGGAAAGCATCTTACATTTTTTCCTGGGGCCTCCCATGGTGGCTTCTAATATATGTTCCTGATATCTGACACCAACATGAATACCCACACTGTGGCAGAGTTCTAGGAAATGGAAGAAACCTCAGGGCTTAAGAGCAGAGAGGAAAAACCCGCTATTGCTCATTAGAAATGTGAGAAATTGTATAGTTAGGGTCTGCTGTTCTCTTCTGGAATCTACTTCTGGCCTTTTGTTTTGCCTGCTGTACAGACATAGCATCCAAATGAGTTTGTGGCCAGGAACAATAGTAACTGTTCCCCTGCAGGTCCTCTGGGCTCTCTGAGACACGGCAGAACAGCCCTGTACCCGGGAAGCTTTGTGTATTTATCCACTTATATAAACAGGGAATTGGCTCACTGAGTGGTATTCCTTCACAGACAGCCTGTTATCCTACTTACCATCCTAGTCAGGGGAGTTAAGTTATTTTATATATCTTTTGCCCTGTGGTAGCATAATGACCATTTTAAAGCAAACATCTTAGAGGATATCATGAAATGTAATTAACTATGACACCTGGCATAAGGAAGAATCAGATAATGTTATGTAAAGTGTACGATTTAGGTTTCCTTTGAGTAAGATATGAACAAATGTTTTTCCTATTCCAACTTAAAAAATCAGAGTCAGTGACAAGTCTGGGTTTATATGGAAGGTTGTCCACTCAACTGTCAGTATAAATAATGAACTTGGGACAGAGCTGGAAAAACATGGGTTTGGGGGACAGGAAAAGTGTTTTAGTTTTGGTCTTAGCACTACTTTTGTGTTCTTGGGTAAGTCCCTTAATCTCTTTTTATCTCAATATCTGGATCTAGAAAACAAAGAGACTGAGCAAAGTACTCTGTAAAGTCCTTCCTGGTTCTAAGATATTAGTTGTCTATCTGGGTTTCTTATTTATCTGACCTGAACATGCCGCTGTCCGAGGTCACTGGATGGAATGTCGAGTCTTGCTGCTGGTTCTGTTTTCTCTTTTTGCCACAGAATGTTTGTTCTGTAGGTCCAGTTATCTGAGCCAATGTCTGGCTTCATATTCTCCTGTATACTGCTCTGTGGAACCCTACCTGTTGGGAGAGCAAATAAAAAGTCCCTGAGGTACAATTTAAAATAAAATGAAAAGTCCCACTCATTTCACAAGATCATCCAAAATGTCTGAAACTCCTTTTATTTACTACTTTAGTTTAAGGCATTTGGCTCTTGCCTGTACATTAACTTATATCTCCTGAGGCCATATTATATGAAATACATTGTGTTAGGAAGCACAGACCCAATCTTTGCTCTTGGGGGGCTTACAATCTAATGAATAAATTATCAGAAAGAAGTCACGTGACGATAATACCTCTGCAGTTATTTTTGAGCAAAGGAGTGGTCACTGAGGGCAAAATACTTTTTTTTTTGATTTTTCCTTTTTTTTTTAATAGTTTATTTTGGTATCATTAATCTACAATTACATGTGCAATATTATGGTGATTAAACTACCCCCTTCATCAAATCCCCCCCACCAACCCCATTACAGTCACTGTTCTTCAGCGTAGTGAGATGCTATAGAGTCACTACTTGTCTTCTCTGACTTGTACAGCCCTCCCCGTGCCCCCCAACATTACATCTGCTAATCGTAATGCCCCTTATGCCCCCTTGTCCCTCCCTTCCCACCCATACTCCCCAGTCCCTTACCCGTTGGTAACTATTAGTCCATTCTTGGGTTCTGTGAGTCTGCTGCTGCTTTGTTCCTGCAGTTTTTTTCTTTGTTCTTATACTCCACATATGAGTGAAATCATTTGCTACTTGTCTTTTTCAGCTTGGCTTATTTCACTGAGCATAAGACTCTCTAGCTCCATCCATGTTATTGTAAGTGGTAGGATTGGTTTTCTTCTTATGGCTGTATAATATTCCATTGTGTATATTTACCACTTCTTCTTTATCCATTCATCTACTGATGGACACTTAGGTTGCTTCCATTTCTTGGCTATTGTAAATAGTGCTGCATAAACATAGGGGTGTATCTGTCTTTTTCAAACCGGGCTGCTGCATTCTTAGGGTAAATTCCTAGGAGTGGAATTCCTGGGTCAAATGGTATTTCTATTTTGAGTTTTCTGAGGAACCTCCATACTGCTTTCCACAATGGTTGAACTAATTTGCATTCCCACCAGCAGTGTAGGAAGGCTCCCTTTTCTCCACATCCTTGCCAACATTTGTTGTTGTTTGTGTTTTGGATGTTGGCCATCCTCACTGGTGTGAGGTGATATCTGATTGTGGTTTTAATCGGCATTTCTCTGATGATTAGTGATGTGGAGCATCTTTTCATGTGCCTGTTGGCCATCTGAGTTTCTTCTTTGGAGAAGTGTCTATTCATGTCCTCTGCCCATTTCTTTTTTCTTTTTTTTTTTTAATATAATTTATTTTATTATCATTAATTTACAATTACATGTGCAATATTACGATTATTAAACTACCCCTTCATCAGGTCCCCCCCACCAACCCCATTACAGTCACTGTCCATCAGCGTAGTGAGATGCTATAGAATCACTACTTGTCTTCTCTGAGTTGTACTGCCCTCCCCGTGCCCCCCCAACATTACATCTGCTAATCGTAATGCCCCTTTTTCCCTCTTATCCCTCCCTTCCCGCCCATTTTCCCCAGTCCCTTTCCCTTTGGTAACTATTAGTCCGTTCTTGGGTTCTGTGAGTCTGCTGCTGTTTTGTTCCTTCAGTTTTTTTCTTTGTTCTTATACTCCACATATGAGTGAAATCATTTGATACTTGTCTTTTTCGGCTTGGCTTATTTCACTGAGCATAATACCCTCTAGCTCCATCCATGTTGTTGCAAATGGTAGGATTTGTTTTCTTCTTATGGCTGAATAATATTCCATTGTGTATATGTACCACATCTTCTTTATCCATTCATCTACTGATGGACACTTAGGTTGCTTCCATTTCTTGGCTATTGTAAATAGTGCTGCGATAAACATAGGGGTGCATCTGTCTTTTTCAAACTGGGCTGCTGCATTCTTAGGGTAAATTCCTAGGAGTGGAATTCCTGGGTCAAATGGTATTTCTATTTTGAGTTTTTTGAGGAACCTCCATACTGCTTTCCACAATGGTTGAACTAATTTGCAGTCCCACCAGCAGTGTAGGAGGGTTCCTTTTTCTCCACATCCTCGCCAACATTTGTTGTTGTTTGTGTTTTGGATGTTGGCCATCCTCACTGGTGTGAGGTGATATCTCATTGTGGTTTTAATCTGCATTTCTCTGATGATTAGCGATGTGGAGCATCTTTTCATGTGCCTGTTGGCCATCTGAATTTCTTCTTTGGAGAAGGGTCTATTCATGTCCTCTGCCCATTTCTTAATTGGATTATTTGCTTTCTGTTTGTTAAGGTGCATGAGTTCTTTATATATTTTGGATGTCAACCCTTTATCAGATACGTTTTTTATGAATATATTCTCCCATACTGTAGGATGTCTTTTTGTTCTACTGATGGTGTCCTTTGCTGTACAGAAGCTTTTCAGCTTGATATAGTCCCACTTGTTCATTTTTGCTTTTGTTTCCCTTGCCCGGGGAGATATGTTCATGAAGAAGTTGCTCATGTTTATGTCCAAGAGATTTTTGCCTATGTTTTTTTCTAAGAGTTTTATGGTTTCATGACTTACATTCAGGTCTTTGATCCACCTTGAGTTTACCTTTGTGTATGGGGCTAGACAGTAGTCCAGTTTCATTCTCTTACATGTAGCTGTCCAGTTTTTCCAACACCAGCTGCTGAAGAGGCTGTCATCTCCCCATTGTATATCCAAGGCACTTTTATCAAATATTAATTGACTGTATATGTTTGGGTTAATGTTTGGATTTTCTATTCTGTTCCACTGGTCTGTGGGTCTGTTTTTGTGCCAATACCAAATTGTCTTGATTACTGTGGCTTTGTAGTAGAGCTTGAAGTCAGGGAGCGTAATTCCCCCTGTTTTATTCCTCCTTCTCAGGATTGCTTTGGCTATTCGGGGTCTTTTGTGGTTCCATATGAATTTTAGAATTATTTGTTCCAGTTCATTGAAGAAAGCTGTTGGTAGTTTGATAGGGATTGCATTGAATCTGTAGATTGCTTTAGGTACTATAGCCATTTTGACAATATTTATTCTTCCTAGCCAAGAGCATGGGATGCATTTCCATTTGTTAGTGTCCTCTTTAATTTCTCTTAGGAGTGTCTTGTAGTTTTCAGAGTACAGGTCTTTCACTTCCTTCGTTAGGTTTATTCCTAGGTATTTTATTCTTTTTGATGCAATTGTGAATGGAATTGTTTTTCTGATTTCTCTTTCTGTTAGTTCATCATTAGTGTATAGGAAAGCAACAGATTTCTGTGTGTTAATTTTGTATCCTGCAACTTTGCTGAATTCAGATATTAGTTCTAGTAGTTTTGGAATGGAATCTTTAGGGTTTTTTATGTACAGTATCATGTCATCTGCAAATAGTGACAATTTGACTTCTTCTTTACCAATCTGGATGCCTTGTATGTCTTTGTTTTGTCTGATTGCTGTGGCTAGGACCTCCAGTACTATGTTGAATAACAGTGGAGAGAGTGGGCATCCCTGTCTTGTTCCCGATCTTAGATGAAAAGCTTTCAGCGTCTCGCCGTTAAGTATGATGTTAGCTGTGGGTTTGTCATATATAGCCTTTATGATGTTGAGGTACTTGCCGTCTATACCCATTTTGTTGAGAGTTTTAATCAGGAATGGATGCTGAATTTTGTCAAATGCTTTTTCAGCATCTATGGAGATGATCATGTGGTTTTTGTTCTTCTTTTTGTTGATGTGGTGGATGATGTTGATGGATTTTCGAATGTTGTACCATCCTTGCATCCCTGGGATGAATCCCACTTGATCATGGTGTATGATCCTCTTGATGCATTTTTGAATTCGATTTGCTAATATTTTGTTGAGTATTTTTGCATCTACGTTCATCAGGGATATTGGTCTGTAATTTTCTTTTTTGGTGAGGTCTTTGTGAGGGCAAAATATTGAATGAAAGGAAACATTATCTACAGTATGATGGGAAAGGGATTCCATTTTGGGATCCTGGCTTTGCAACTATGGTTGGGAACTAAATGAATGACACACATAATTTTTTTAATGCTGTGAGAAGTCAAGAAAAATCTGAATTCCCATCTGAAAAGAAATACAGTCTTCTCTATTCTAAATGTAACTCAAATTAACTTGATAATGCACTCTTTCAAATAGAGATGCAGCCAAACCTGCTTGAATGAGCACATAAGACACCCTCATGGAGAAAATACCCAATAATTTGTGTGTTACAGTTCTCAGGCACCATAATTCCTTTAGATGTGCCAAATGCATCAACCCTGCCAATACAGTATTCATTTGCTTAGGGAATCTTCATCCATTAGTGGAAGATACATTTCTGGCAACATTACATTCTCCATTAGTGGAATTCAAATTACTGAGCTGTCAGCCTACTGTGCTCGTAGAAACCAGGGCAAAATGTGCACTGATCAGTATTCTTGAGAGGGTGCATGTGTGACTCCTACACCATGTGTAAGTATGAGCACTTACTGTGTACTAGGAGTTTCTGGTATTAATACTTCCACATCACTGGAATCCAAGAGGTATTGAACCTTTTAGAGAACACCATCCTAAAAATTAGCTAGAGAACATCCTACACTTCTTAGATTTTTAAAAGCATGCAAAATAATCAGACCTAGTTTGTATTTGGGAATCTGCTGAGCCATTGGGAAGCATACAAAGTTCTAGATTAGCCCCAGGATTTCAGAGGTTGCCAGAGTACACTAGCAGGACTTTGACAGAACTTGTGCACTTGTAAACTTGGCAGGCCTTAGCTGTAAATGGTTGGACCAGGCCAGATGAACTGTTGGGAATGTTGAGAGAGCCAGGAACTTGCTTACTTCTGCTGCCTTTGAGAGGGGAAAAAATAATCCCAATGACAGACATGCAGCACAACCATGGTTCAGTACTTGGAAAGCAGTAAGACTGAAAACCACCCGTGGTTGGTAATGGAAAGCAAGTGTCTTTACTTTTTTATTTTTAACTACTATTTTGGGCTTTTCACCTCAAGTAAAATGCCAGTGGCACAGAGGTGGACAGTTGCTTATGTGACATTAAGAGTGAGGCCTTATGACTCACACATAGCTCAAGGTCCCCATGAAATAGAAAGAGTGAATGTACTGGACTGAATTTAAAGAACAGAAATTCAGAAGTATAATAGCTGGCTTAAGAAGACCGATTAAGAGGCCTAAATATGTTTAACTTGGGTGAAGAATGAAAAAAGGGGATATAATAGCCTTCTGGAGGTCCTTGAGGAGCTGAAACTCAAACTAAATAAGGAGAAGAATAGTTTGGGGTGGTGTACAGAGGCACAGCTATGCCTGACATGATGAAATTGAGAAAAGGAAAACTCAGCCTGAATGTCAGGAAAATATTTCTTATTCAAGTTCTATAAATCTGCCAAGGAAGTGGTAGAAGTCTTGTTATTTGAAATCACTTAAAAATAGATTGGAGAAACCACACATATTTTTCAGTTCTCCCTCACCTTTTCTCTATGTAAAAATCTATAATTTCTTTTTTCTCACTGGCATTTGCATGTTCTCTAAATTGGTTGTTTCCTGTGAAAATCTTAAAGACATTTTATATCTATTTTTAATTTTAAAATAAATAATAAAAGATTTACTGGAAAAAAAAAAGACACAGCAGGATGCTTATGACATTTTCCCTCCTTCCAGAGTTCATTCCTTAAATTGTTCTGTTCAAGATTATTTGGGTACAGCCTTTAGTTTTCCTTTATGTTTAGAATGGAATTGCAATAAGAGTAATTTTGATACTTCAAAGTACTTAAAAATAAGAAGAAATTGTATCAGGAATCAATAACAGAAAGGAACTTAGAAAATTCACCAGTACTTGGAAAGTAAACAACATGCTCCTAAATAACCAATGAGCCAAAAAAGAAATCTCAGGAGAAATTAGAAAGTACGTGGAGTGAAAACAACACAGCAAAACTTACAGGATGCAACTCACAGTGCTCAGGGACACTTTATACCTGTGAATGGCTGTATTAAAAAACAAGATCTCAAGTCAATAACCTAACCTCTCCCTTAAGAAACTAGAAAAAGAAGAGCAAACTAAACCTACAGCGAGCAGCAGGAAGGAAATAACAAAGACTTGAGTGGCAATAAGTAAAACAGAGACTAGAAAACAATAGAAAAATCAATGAAATCAAAAGTTGGGCCTCCAAAAATATCCACAAAACTGATGAACATTTAGACAGATGGGCTAAAGAAAAAAGAAGACTCCAATTGCTAAAATCAGGAATAAAGAGGGAAATTGCTATTGAACTTACAGAAATGAAGAGAGTTGAAGGGAATACTGTGAACAACTGAATGCCAACAAATTAGATCATTTAAATGAAATTGGAAAATTCCCTTACAGGAACAAGTTATTGAAACTGCCTCAAGAGGAAATAGAAATTTGAATAAATTTCTGTAATATAGTAAATACTGTGATAAGCACATAATAAGAGATTGAATAAATAAAAAACTTCCCACAAAGAAAAACCCAGAACCAGATGGCTTCATTGGTGAATTCTACCTAACATCTAAAGAATAATTAATGCCAATCATTCACAAACACTTCTGAAAATTAGAGAAGGGCATACATCTTAACTCATTCTATGAGGCAGGCATTCCAGAACAAACATTCTATTTTACATTGTACAGAAGGCAGTTAGGGAAGGAAGAGAAATGAAAGGTATTCAGATGATAGAGGTAAAACTATTTCTCTTTGTAGGCAGTACTGTCTTGTATAGAGAGAATCCTAAGGAATCCACTCAAAAAAAAAGTCTAGTAGAAATAATAAGTTCGTCAAGTTTGCAGTACATAAGATCAATATATAAAAATCAATTGTATTTCTATACGCTAACAATAAACATCCCAAAAATGAGATTAAGAAAGTAATTCCATTTACAATAGCATCAAAAGAATAAAATACTTAGGTATACATTTAACAAGAAAGTACAAAATTTGTGCACTGAAAATCATAAAACATGTTGAAAGAAAGTAAAGATGTAAATAAATAGAAAAACATTCCATAATCATGGATTGGAATATCTAATATAGTCAGGATGACAACCCCCCAAATTGGTCTGCAGATTCATTGCAACTCATATAAAAATAGAAGCTTTTTTTTTGCAGAAATTGATAAGCTGATTCTAAAACTCACGTGGAAATGCAAGAGACCCAGAATAGCCAAAACAATCTTGAAAAAGAGGAGCAAAGTTGGAGCACTCACATTTCCCAGTTTTGAAATGTACTACAAAGTACAGTAACCTAGACAATGTGGTACCTGTGTAAGGATAGACACACAGACCAGTGGAACAGAACTGGGAGTCTGGAAATAGACCTTTACATTTCTGGTCAGTTGATCTTTGACAGGGTGCCAAGACAATTTGATGGGGAAAAAATTGTTTTAAAATATGACACCCAAAGCACAAGCAACTTTAAAAAAGTAGATAAATTGAACTGTATTAAGATAAAAACTTCCATGTTACAATGCCATCAAGAAAATAAAAAGGCAACCCATAGAATGGGAGAAAATATTTTAAAATCATATATCTGATGATGGACTTGTATCCAGAACATCTAAACACTGCTGTATTATAATTGCTGTTTACTTATTAGTGTCCCCGACTGGACTGTGGCTCTAGGTGGGCAGAGGGCATTATAATGCCAACATGCAGCACCGGGTCCAATGTGGCACAGGTGGTATTAGGTTATTATCAAATAAGTGAATAAATGTTGTGAGGACAGGAAGAGTGAAAAGTGACTCAAGACTGCAAGCTTAGGGAATAAAGAGGTAGTGGAAAAAAGTGGGAAGAGGTGTCTGTTTGTGGGAGAAAATGATGAAAACCCGCAAGCTAATTTCAGACAACAGGTGGTGACTCAAAGGCAGTGTGCAGCACCCTGTGCCTCCTGTCTGGCACTGACTAAGATGTGGAAAATGGCCTGGCCCTGCTTACATTACTTATGCACTCCCAAGGACTCAGATATATGTTTTCCCCAAGGACATATCATTTTGAGAATTTCAATCCCCTTTTTTCCATGTCCTTTTGAAGGCTGTAAAATAATTTTAGATGCAATAGTAATTCTAGGTACTGGCTTACTCTTGACCTTTGAAGTTTGATTCAAAACATCACACACCTCTCAGCTCAGATGCTGGCAAATTGATACATTGCTGAAGGAATGACTTTGGTCTTGTTTGAGGATCTGGAAATATTCGGTAATATTATCTCAACCTTGTCGTCGTCATCGTTGTTCTTCAGGATACAACTGAGATACAGTTTGGTCGGTATAAGCGGTCTTGGCAGTATGAAGAATTAGGAAAGATAATGAAGCTTCCTAGTGTTTGTGGCACTGAGCTCTGTCATGTAATCGGTGTAAGAACTCTTCAAGTCCTACTGTGACTCTTCTAGACAAGAATAAAAATGATAATGTTCAGCTAAGTGAGTCCAAAGGCTTTTTTTAGAGCTTGAGATCCTTTTGTTCATTTCCTACATCCAGTCATCATCCTGGGTTTCTAAATGATAGGTGTCACACAGAACTAACCACTAAACCTGCTCAGCCAACTTCTCTTAACAACTTGTTAGCTTTTTAACTGGCAAACTGGGAAGAAGAATGTCTTTAGAAGGCAGGCAGTCAACAAGTCCAGCTAATGCCGTTTGGTACTTCTCTCAGTATATGGTGAGTCATGCTGATGTCTGTCTATTTCTCAAGATTCTCTACCAGATAGTAAACATCTTGAAGATATGGGACAGATAGTCTTTTCAGCACCTAACATAACAATTTACATTGACAAAGTGCTTGATACCTATATGTGGAATGGATTGATTAATCTATAGCACCTTTTGGGTGCTGGTTAGCTGGTTAGGGTGCTGTGCTGCACATGCATAGACCAGGGGATACTGATGAATTAAATGAAATGAGATCGTCTCCTAACACCTCCTTAGAATTAATTTTTCTGGGGAAGGGCAGCTAATCATGCCCTGGAGAGTCTTGGCACCTTCCTCTGGCAAGCTTGCTGTCTTCAGGCATGGACAAGGCTGGGCCTGGAAGCATTATCCGTTTCTCTGAGTAGGTGAAGAATTCCTGGTTCACAGAGGCTGTAAGTTTATATGTCAGGTTTCATGACCCACTGGTGGCAGAGTGGAGTCCAGAAACCTCCCTCATCAAATAGAGGACTTCTTGAAAGCTGTTTAAAAGCAGCCACCTTTTAAAGGAGCAGACATTGTCTTACATGCAACTGGGTCCTTATCTCTTTTAGTTTTCTTAATTAGAAGATTTTTTTTTTGTCTTCTTTCCTTTCATTGCCTTTATATAGGAACCTCTGCTTATGAACCCTCTGTTCTTTTTAACAGTTTACCAGTAAGGTATCTTCACCTGGGGAAAATCAAAACCCACACGAGGCTCTATTTATAGACTCCTGCCGTCTCCCCTCTGCCTACTTCCCTGCCACACACTGCTCAACGTAAAACTAAATTCCTAGATTCTTCCTCTGAGTGATTGAAGATACCCTCCTTTCTTTCCATAACTGCTTAAATACTTTCTCTTTCACCCTGTAATCCTTTATGTATGACCTCCTCAGACTCACAGAAAACTTTGCTGATTCTAAAATACATATATTTGGTGTGTGTGTGTGTTCTCAGGGATGAAGTTCTTTTGATGGAGAACTATTATGAAAAAGGCTCCCTCCAACTCTGATTACACATAGTGCTTAAAATAAACTCACATGCCATCACATCCCAGTTCTCCTATCTGGGAACAGTAATGAGACCCATTGGCGCACTGGTATTTTCACTGCCATACACTGAAAATACGTCCTTGTAAAATTTTCTTGCCCCTCCTGTTCCCCAGAGGGTGCCGGAGCAGCAGCCAGCCCGGCAGTCAGCACTGGCAGTCACTGGCAAGGTGTGCTGGGCAGCACTATTAGCCAGATGCCAAGTTCTATCCTGTTCCAGTAACAGCAGCTGGGTGGCAAGCTTGCTTCCTGCTGACATATATAAATCTGCCACAGCCCCGTGGAGGGTTCCTGGAAGCCTGGACTCGGGCTGGCTGCTAACCACCTGCCACCCACTTTAGGACAGGGGGTGGACTATACCTGACCTTTTGCTAGGATGCAGTAACTGTGTGGTAGAATTCTCTTTTAGGACTGGAGAGACTTTCTGAAGGCTGAATGCCTGCTCCTTTTGGTGACTGCTGTGTCTTCCTGGACCACCTGATTCTTTTCTTGGTAACTTTCCATCCCCTCATACAGAAATGTTCACCAAATGCTCCCTTACCTCTGTCTTTTCTTGGGAACAGTTGGATCCTGAGTCTACCAGCCAACTGGCTTTGGGAAGGCAGATAGCTCTGCTTTATTTTTGGTACAAATCTGCTGAAAGGTCTAAACTCCACCCCCTCAACCTCTCCTGCCAAGGCCAAGTCAGTATGAACTTTTTCACTTCAGTCTAAGTTTTTCATTTCAATTACAGTGATTTCCAATGCTTAGTAGATAGTCAAAAGAAGTACTCTTATCAAGCTCCTTTGCAAATAGGCGCTTGTTCCAGGCAAGAAAACCTTTAAGTAGACAGTAAATGAAGATATCTCACAGCTCCTACCACAGTTAAACTTCAGTTGGGAGATTGGGCAGAAAATAATAGGAAGTCTAGCTATTTAGTAGGGAAATGCAAGGCTTTGGAATCAAGTGGCCAGGGTTTGAATCCTGTTTCTATACTTACTAAAATAATACAGTTAATAATAATACTAGTAATAAAGATAGTTATCATATAATATAGTAATAATATAAGTAATAGTAGAATAATATATAAATAATACAATCATGATTTTGAAGAGTACTACATTTGAAAATCAAATGTAAAACTGCATGAAATGTAATTAACACCTGACATGAAGTTAATATTACTCAGTGCTTTAAGAATATTTTTTCAGTCCCTTTGCAAATCATAAGGGCAGACGTATGTCCACGCTCTTCAGCATTGCTGGCAGTTAGCATGGATGGCAGAAGAGACTTAAGTCAATTGGTTTGAGGTTGAATTCCCTTGCTCCAGTGCTGCCCAGACCCATCTCACTGTTGTGTAACTCGAATTTTTCAGTTTCAGCCTAAATGACAGGTTCGTGTAACATGCTGCAGCCCTCCCTATAATTGTGGCTGGATAAAAAGAATATATGGGACAATGATACGACTTCTTTCCACCCCTTGCTCAACACTGTTTTGTAGAAGGAAGAGACCTCGGCAGAAAGCACTTCCAGAATGGCAAGCACATGTGTGCTGGGTTGTCTTAGAATATGACATGCTTGGATTCTGCTCCTCGTTGACTTGGTCAGGCCTGTTGGGCTGAGGTTCACTAAAGGAGATGGTTAGAATTCTGTGCTGTGCAAGCAAGTGCGATTCATGGCCACTGAAGATTTTGCAGAAATGTTAATGTTTGTGAAGTTCTCTAAAGTTCATATTTTCCATGCATCTGGAAATTCCAGTTACCAAAATTGAATTGCTGCTCTTTGACTATAATTTCCATTCCTTTAGTTGGTAGCTAGTCTGGGACTGCTCTTAATCAAGGGCTCATAACTTCCTTCCAAATTCCTCCTTCATCAGTCTTCATTTGTCTCACAAACTGAGGGGCTTCATGGATTTTTGTTGGAACCTAAGAAGAGAGTGTAGGTGTCTGGGCTGTTTCTGTCACAGTCTGGTAGAGAGCTGGCCACCATTTCCTGTCCTTCCATATGCTTTATCAGGCAGCAGAAGCCCACTTTAGAGCTTCAAACTTTAGTGTGCATACAAATCTTTCTTCAGTTGCTTATTCAATTCAGAAGGTTGAGCTGGCCTGAGATTCTGCATTTCCAGCAAGCTGCCAGGTATTTCCATTCTGCTGGAGTACAGATCAATAGCTCAAGTATAATTTCATCCCCAGTTACACATGAAGTTCTGTAGGGATTCAATTCTCCAAATGTTTACTGAGCCTTTCAGCAAATCTAGCTATTTTTTCTCTCTGAATCCTCAAGTGGAAGTTTCTGATCATTTTATCTTTCAGCAGTACTGAATGCTGTGGATTTATGAAGCCTTAACTTAGAGCTCTATTTCTCTCAATTAGTTTATCTTATGTTGGTATTTTTCATCCATGTAGAATTTCAACCCTTGAATATTTATCTATTGCTGTGTCAGACAGTATATACAGAAACAGAAATGTATAGTAAGCTTCAGTGACTCCCTTGGGACTGTTTTATTTTTGCTGGCTTTGGATTCTGAGTTCCCTTTTGTAGATTTCACCATCAGATGCATGGCTTTGTCAAACCCGGTATGAGAATCTATCAGAGTCACTTTTTGGGCGTCTGCTCTTGGCATCCCCCCCCCCCCAATCTACATGAAAATTGCTCTTAATCTTTTTTTTGTCATCTGCTCCATTTTCTGATAGTCACAGGAAAGCAAGCTAGGATTTCTTTGGCCACCTTGTGTGATGAAACAAACCCAGCCAATGTGCTTAAGAAGCATCACCCAACTTCCTCTTTTTGAAAACTAGGAACACGTCTAAGACCACATGGGAAAAGGAAATTTAGGATATATCTATTTCTTTGGGATTGAATGAAGTAATCTAGTTTAGCAAACCTCAAGCCTTTCAGTTAGAAGTGCAAACTGTCACAATGGCCATGTTTTCCTGACTCTTCATCCTTTTCTGGTTGTCCATTCATAATTCCCATCTCCTAAGTACTTTACTAGATTACCTAAATTAATAACTCAAGCAATTAAAAGTAGTTAGCTAAATTACTAGGTTGTTTGAGATCTTCCATTTTTCTTCTTTCTTTCTTTTTTTCTATTAAGGTATCACTGATACACACTCTTAGGAAGGTATCACATGAAAAACATTGTGGTTACAACATTCACCCATATTATCAAGTTCCCCCCATACCCCATTGAAGTCACTGTCCATCAGTGTAGTAAGATGCCACAGAGTCACTACTTGTCTTCTCTGTGCTACACTGTCTTACTGGTGACACCCCCATACACACCATGTGTACCAATCATAATGCCCCTCAATCCTCTTCTCCTTCCCACCCCACACCCCCACCCACACCCCGCCCCTTTGGTAACCACTAGTCCTTCTTGGAGTCTGTGGGTGCATTGCTGTTTTGTTCCTTCAGTTTTGCTTTGTTGTTATACTCCACAAATGAGGGAAATCATTTCATACTTGTCTTTCCTTGCCTAGCTTATTTCACTGAGCATAGTACCCTCTAGCTCCATCCATGTTGTTGCAAAAGGTGGGATTTGTTTTCTTCTTATGGCTGAATAATATTCCATTGTGTATATGTACCACATCTTCTTTATTCATTCATCTACTGATGGACACTTAGGGTGCATCCATATCTTGGCTATTGTAAATAGTGCTGCAATAAACATAGGGGTGCATATGTCCTTTTGAATATGAAATCTTGTTTTCTTTGGGTAAATTCCTAGGAGTGGATATTCCTGGGTCAAATGGTATTTCTATTTTTAGTTTTTTGAGGAACCTCCATATTGCTTTCCACAATGGTTGAACTAATTTACATTCCCACCAGCAGTGTACGAGGGTTCCTCTTTCTCTGCATCCTCACCAGCATCTGTTGTTCCTTGTCTCTTGGATGTTGGCTATCCTAACTGCTGTGAGGTGATATCTCATTGTGGTTTTGTTTTGCATTTCCCTGATAATTAGCAATGTGGAGCATCTTTTCATGTACCTGTTGGCCATCTGAATTTCTTCTTTGGAGAAGTGTCTGTTAATATCCTCTGCCCATTTTTTAGTTGGGTTATTTTCTTTTTGGGTGTTGAGGCATGTGAATTCTTTTAATATTTTGGATGCTAACCCCCTGTTGGATATGTTGTTTACGAATATATTCTCCCATACTGTAGGATGCTTTTCTGTTCTGCTGATGGTGTCCTTTGCTGTACAGAGGCTTTTTAGTTTGATGTAAACCCATTTGTTCATTTTTTCTTTTGTTTCACTTGCCGGAGGAGATGTGTTCAGGAAAAAGTTGCTCATATTTATATTCAGTAAGTTTTTTCCTATGTTTTCTTCTAAGAGTTTTATGGTTTCATGACTTACATTCAGGTCTTTGATCCATTTCGAGTTAACTTTTATGTATGAAGTTAGACAATAATCCAGTTTCATTCTCTCACATGTAACTGTCCAGTTTTGCCAACACCAGCTGTTGAAGGGGCTCTCATTTCCCCATTGTATATCCATGGCTCCTTCATCATATATTAACTGATATATATGCTTGGGTTTATATATGGACTCTCTATTCTGTTCCGTTGATCTATGGGTCTGTTCTTGTGCCAGTACCAAATTGTCTTCATGACTGTGGCTTTGTAGCAGAGCTTAAGTTGGGGAGCATAATCCTCCCAGCTTTGTTCTTCCTTCTCAGGATTGCTTTGGCTATTTGGGGTCTTTTGTGGTTCCATATGAATTTTAGAACTATATGTTCTAGTTCACTGAAGAATTCCATTAGTATTTTGATAGGGATCGCAGTGAATCTGTAGATTGCTTTAGGCAGCATGGCCATTTTGACAATATTAATTCTTCCTATCCATGAGCACAAGATGTATTTCCATTTATTGATATCTTCTTTAATTTGTCTCATGAGTATCTTGTAGTTTTCAGGGTGTAGGTCTTTCACCTCCTTGGTTAAACTTATTCCTAGGTATTTTATTCTTTTTGATGCAATTGTGAATGGAATTGTTTTCCTGATTTCTCTTTCTGCTAGTTCATCATTAGTGTATAGGAATGCAACAGATTTCTGTGTATTAATTTTGTATCCTGCAACTTTCCTGAATTCAGCTATTAGTTCTAGTAGTTTTGGGTTGAGTTGTTTAGGGATGTTTTATGTATAAAATCATGTCATCTGCAAACGGTGACAGTTTAACTTTTTCCTTACCAGTCTGGATGCCTTTTATTTCTTTTTGGTGTCTGATTGCCATGGCTAGGACCTCCAGTACTATGTTGAATAAAAGTGGTGATAGCGGGCGTCATTGTCTTGTTCCTGATCTTAGAGGAAAAGCTTTCAACTTTTTGCCATTAAGTAGGATGTTGGCTGTGTGTTTGTTGTATATGGCTGTTATTATGTTAAGGTATATACCCTCCATACCCATTTTGTTGAGAGTTTTTATCATGAATGGATCTTGAATTTTGTGGAATGCTTTTGCAGCATCTATTGAGATGATCGTGTGATTTTTGTCCTTTTTGTTGATGTGGTGTATGATGTTGATGGATTTTCGAATATTATACCATCCTTGCATCCCTGGACTAAATCCCACTTGATCATGATGATCTTTTTGATGTATTTTTGAATTCGGTTTGCTAATATTTTGTTGAGGATTTTTGCATCTATGTTCATCAGGGGTATTGATCTGTAATTTTCTTTTTTTGTGGTGTCTTTCCCTGGTTTTGGTATTAGAGTGATGCTGGCCACATAGAATGAGTTTGGAAGGATTCCCTCTTACTTTTTGGAATGCTTTAAGAAGGATGGGTACCAGCTCTTCTTTAAATGTTTGGTAGAATTTGGCTGTGAAGCCATCTGTAACTGGCCTTTTGTTTTGGGGAAGGTTTTTGATTACCAGTTCAATTTCATTGCTCGTAATCTGTTCGTATTTTCTGTTTCTTCCTGGGTCTGTCTTGGAAGGTTGTATTTTTCTAGGAAGTTGTCTATTTCTCCTAAGTTGTCCAATTTATTGGCATGTAATTTTTCATAGTAGTAATTCTTTGCATTTCTGTTCTGTTGTGAATAATCCTTCTTCATTTCAGATTCTGTTTATGTATGTATACTCTCTTTTTTTTCTTGATGAGTCTGGCCAGAGGTTTACCTCTTTTGTTTATTTTCTCAAAGAACCAGCTCCTGGTTTAATTGATTCTTTCTTTTGTTTTATTCTTCTCAACTTTATTTATTTATGCTCTAATCTTTATTATGTCTCTCCTTCTCAGTAGATTTCTTTTGTTCTTCTTTTTTCTAGTTTCATTACTGCAAGTTTAGACTGTTCATTTGGGATTGTTCTTCTTTCTTGAGATAGGACTGTATTGTAATATACTTTCCTCTTAGAGCTGCCTTCGCTGCCTCCCACAGGTTTTGGGGTGTTGAGTTGTTTTTTTCATTTGTCTCCATATATTGCTTGAACTCTGTTTTGTTTTGGCTTGGTTTTTTGGTGTGGGTGAAGGTGAGGTTGGGGGTTGGGGCTTAGGGGTAGGTGTAGGGTTATGCTTGATCTCTGTTTTTATTTGATCATTGATTCTTTGATTATTTAGGAGCATGTTGTTTAGCCTCCATGTGTTTGTAAGTCTTTTTCTTTGTGGATTTTTTTTCTAGTTTCATACCATTGTGGTCTGAGAAGCTGCTTGATACAATTTCAATCTTTTTGAATTTATTGAGGCTCTTCTTGTGGCCTAGTATGTGATCTATTCTGGAGAACGTTTGATGTACACTTGAGAAAATGTGTATCCTGCTGCTTTTGGATGGAGTGTTCTGTAGATGTCTGTTAGGTCTATCTGTTCTAATGTGTTGTTCAGTGCCTCTGTTTCCTTATTTATTTTCTGTCTTGTTGATCTGTTGACGTAAGTGGTGTGTTAAAGTCTCCTAAAATGAATGTGTTGCAATCTATTTCCTCCTTTAATTCTGTTAGTATTTGTTACATATTTATGTCCTCCTATGTTGGGTGCATAGATATGTATAATGGTTACATCTTCCATTGTTGGACTGAGTCCTTTATCATTATGTAACGTCCTTCTTTGTGACTTGTTGCTTTCTTTGTTTTGAAAATTATTTTGTTTGATATAAGTACTGTTACTCCTACTTTTTTCTCTCTATTATTTGCATGAAATATCTTTATCCATCACTTCACTTTTAGTCAGTGTATGTCTTTGGGTCTGAAGTGAGTCTTCAATAGGCAGCATATAGATGGGTCTTGTTTCCTTATCCATTCTGCCCATCTATGTCTTTTGATTCATGCATTCAGTCCATTTACACTCAAGATGATTATTGGTAGGTATGTACTTATTGCCTTTCTGTTAATTGTTTTCTGCGTTTTTTTATATCTTCTCTGTTCCTTTCTCCCTTTCTTATATTCTTCTTTTGTTATTGATGATTTACTTCAGTGTTGTAATTGGATTTATCTTTTTAATATTTAGTTATTTTTGTAAGTGTGTATTTATTGTAGGCTTTAGTTTTGTTGTTACCAAAAGTTCAAGAATAGCTTCTTTGCTGTGTAATAGTCCTTCTTAAACTGTTGATTACTCTATTTCAAACACTATCTAAGGTATTTTTTCCCCTTTTTCTTCTTCGTCCTTCACATTTTTTGTATTAGATGTAATAATATGCACTTTTTGTGTATCCCTTAATTGATTTTATATATAGTTGGTTTTGCTTCTTTTGTTTTGTTTTAATTTCATACTTGCTTGGTAATTAGTTGGTCTACTACCTTTACTGTGGGTTTATTTTCTGGTGAAAACTACTTAGCCTTAGGATCATTTCCATCTACAGAAATCCCTTTAAGATATGTAAGATTGGCTTAGTGGTGGCATATTCTTTCCACTTTTGTTTGTCTGGAACTTGCTTAATCCCTGCTTCAAATTTAAATAATAATATCCTGGGTAAAGGATTCTTGATTGGAGTTCCTTTTGTTTCAGTACAATAAATATAACATGGCACTCCCTTCTGGCCTGAAGAGTTTCTCTTGAGAAGTGTGCTGATAGCCTGATGGGATTTCTTTTATAAGTCATCTTTTTTCTGTTTCTTGCTGCTTTCAACACTCTCTCTGTATCTTTGATCTTTGCCATTTTAATTATTATGTCTTGATGTTGTCTTGCTGGGGTTCCTTTTTAAAGGGGATCTCTGGGCTTTCATGACCTGCGTTTCTGTTTCCTTCCCCAGATTGGGGACATTTTCAACAATTATTTCCTCAAAAAGATTTTCTATCCCTTTATCTTTCTCTTCTCCTTTTTGTACCCCTATTTTGAGAATGTCATGTTGTTTGGATTGGTCACATAGTTCTCTTATCATTCTTTCATTCCTAGAGATCCTTTTTTTCTCTCTGTTCCTCAGCTTCTTTGTTTTCCTGTTCTCTAATTTCTATTTCATTTACTCTCTCCTCTACATGATCTGATCTACTTTTAAATCCCTCCTTTGTGTGTTTCATTTCAGATACTGTATTTGTCAGCTCTGGGTGGCTCTTTTTCAGGTTTTCTCTCTCTGTTGAAGTCCTCCCTGAGATCTTGAATACTTTTCTGTAAATCTGTGACCATGTTTTATGACTTTTATTTTGAAATCTTTACCAAGCAGATTGGTGATCTCTGTTTTATTTAGCCCTGTTTCTGGGGTTTTGTCTTTTAGTTTTGATTGGATCAAATTCCTCTGTCTGCTCATTTTGTCAGGGATTCTATGTTTCTTCCTTTGTATTAGAGGGCTCTGCTATGCTTTCTGGTTTAAAGAATAATGGGTTTATGAATAAAGTGTGCTAAGGTGCAGAAACTCAAGTTTCTTTACTCTATTTCCTCGTTCTATTTTGCAGGGGCTCCAGTTGTCGGTGTGCCACGGGTGGGGTCACCTTTCTGTCTGGTTTCTGTAGTGGTCTAAATCTGGGTGAGAAGTTTGCTTGATCTGCTGCCTTAATGACCAGCTCAGGAATCTCTGTGGAGCTTGCTGTGGATGGGGCTGCCCTCTTCCTGGCCTGCAGCAATGGCAGGGCTGCAGAGTTAATGGGATGGGCAGACTGATGTGCCCAGCTGGATGCACAGCACTGGATTTGGACACCTGCTGGGAGAAAGGAGCTCTTGCGGCTGGCTTTTCCAGGGACCTCTCTGGTTGGGCTGAAATGGAGCCAAGGAAGCCGGGAGAGTGTCTCTCTGGCTGCCAGGCAGCTAAGTCTGATGCTGCTGAGCCAAGTGGGTTGGTTCTCAGTAGCATGCAGGGAAGTGCCTCAGGGCTGCATTGCCAGCAAGCAAGGGGGAATGGTGCATCTGGGCTCCCAAGAGTTCCTGATCTGTTGGGCCAAGGAAGAGCTGGGGAGGTATACTCCACCTGCTCTTTCTCCTGAGGAGAGAGTTTCATTCAATCCTCCTCACCTCTGGTACCCGTCCCACGGCTGGCAAATCTTTCAAACTGCTGCCTCTGCTTTGGATTGCCTTCCCTCCACTCTGGCTGGAGTCTCAGTCTCCCAGTGTTCTGCCCGCTCCTGGTGTTCAGTCTCGATAATCACCAGAAAGCAGTGTGATGTGGGTTCATGCTCCTGGAGCAAATCTTCAGGGCCAGGTGTGCCGTGCTCCTGGGCTCCTAACCCCTCCCCTCTTCGTTCCTCTTTCTCCAGCCTGTAAGCTGGTGAAGGGGAGAATTTGGATCCCGCTCAATCTTGGCTTTGCATCCTCACCCCTTTCTGTATGGTCCTCTCTTCCTCAGGTAAGGGGGTCGTTCTGCAGTCCTCAGGTTGTTTTCAGATCTAGTTGCATTTGCTGCATTATCCTCTTTTATGTGTTTTTGGGAGGGGTTTTGGTCTTGCCTTCCTATTCCTTCATCTTTAATCTGATCTCTGACTTTAATAATTTTGTTCATTTACCTTTATACTGTAATTAAGTGATTAACACACTCCATATTAGAGTATTATAAATTTGACTATATACTTACCTTTATAATGTGCTGTATATTTTCCTATGTTTTCATATTACTAATTAGTGCCCTGTCTTTTCAGCTTGAAGAACTGCTTTCAGCATTTCTTGTAAGGCAATTCTAGTGGTGATGAGCTCCCTCAAACTTTTGTTCATCTGGAAAAGTATTTTTTCTTCTTTTCCTAAGGACAACTTTGCTGGGTAAAGTACTTTTGCTTGGCAGTTTTTTTTCTTATAGTCCTTTGAATATGTCATCTCACTTTCTCCTGGCCTATAAGGTTTCTGCTGAGAAATCCACTGGCCTTAAGAGGTTCCTTTGTATGTGAGGAATTTTTTTCTTTTGTAGCTTTACAATTCTTTGGCTTTGATTTTAGACAGTTTTATTATAATGTGTTTTGGAGAAGATTTCTTTGGATGGAATCTGTCTGGGGGCCTATAAGCTTCATGAACTTGGATGTCTGAATCTCTCTCCAGATTTCTGGACTCAAACTTCCAAGATTCTGACTTAGTCTGGGGATGACAGTGGTCAATTCTCCTTTGCTGACTCCTCTTTATCTTTTTGACTTCTAAAGATTGAAGTATCCCTATGCTCAGATGTCCTTTCTTTTCCAGCTATGCTCACTCCCTAAGTGATTTTATCTAAGACTTATATATTTAAATATCACCCATACATCAATGATTTCTATATTTCTTTCTCCAGCCTGCTCCTCTCCCCTGAAGTCCAGACCTACCCAACCACCTACCTAACATCTCTAACTTAGTGTATCTTGATTCCCTTCCAAACCTGTTTATCCCACTATATTCCCCATGTCAGAAAATGCAGCTACATGCTACCAGGAGCTCAGGTCAAACACCTTTCTTTCTTATACATCACATAAACTTCCAGCAAATCCTCAACTTTCAAAAAGTATCCCAAATCTTATTACTCTTCATTGAGGCCACTCTTCTACCCTTTTCAAAGTCACCATAATATCTCTCCTGGATTATGGCAGTAACTTCCTAATTGATCTCTCTGTTGTCCCATTCACCATCAGCCCTTTGGCCTCCTCTCCCACCACCCTCTCACTCCCTCCACTCCTGCCATTTTTATTCCTAGCTCTTCCTGGAATGCACTAAGTATATCCCATCCAGGGCTTTCACACCAGCTGATCCCTCTGCCTGGAAGGTTCTCTCTTGAGATATATGCACACCACACTCTCTCACTTCCTTC
>JAVSCE010008995.1:0-69067 GCA_032199065.1 Smutsia gigantea
CAAACAACAAAGAGAAAAGCAGGTGTTGCAGTACTTGTATCAGACAAAATAGACTTCAAAATGAAGAAAGCAGCAAAAGATAAAGAAGGACATTACATAATGATAAAGGGGTCAGTCCAACAAGAAGATATAACCATTATAAATATATATGCACCCAACACAGGAGCGCCAGCATATGTGAGACAAATACTAGCAGAGTTGAAGGAGGAAATAGACAGCAAGGCATTCATCTTAGGAGACTTCAACACACCACTCACTCCAGAGGACAGATCAACCAGACAGAAAATAAGTAAAGACACAGAGGCACTGAACAACACACTAGAACTGATGGACCTAACAGACATCTACAGAACTCTACACCCAAAAGCAACAGGATACACATTCTTCTCAAGTGCACATGGAACATTTTCCAGAATAGACCACATACTAGGCCACAAAAAGAACCTCAGTAATTTCAAAAATATTGAAATCCTACCAACCAACTTCTCAGATCACCAAGGTATAAAACTAGAAATAAATTTTAGAAAGAAATCAAAAAGGCTCACAAATACATGGAGACTTAACAACACTCTCCTAATTATCAATGGGTTAATGACCAAATCAAAACAGAAATCAAAGAATATATGGAGACTAATGACAACAACAACACAAAGCCACAACCTCTGTGGGACGCAGCAAAGGCACTTCTAAGAGGAAAGTGTATTGCAATCCAGGCCTATTTAAAGAAGGAAGAACATTCCCAAATGAATAGTCTGAAGACACAGTTACTGAAATTGGAAAAAGAAGAACAAATGAGGCCCAACGTCACCAGAGGGAGGGACATAATAAAGATTAGAGAAGAAATAAAAAAATTTGAGAAGAATAAAACAATAGAAAAAAATCAATGAAATCAAGAGCTGGTTCTTTGAAAAAATAAACAAAATAGATAAACCCCTAGCCAGACTCATTAAGTGAAAAAGAGAATCTACACACATAAACACTATCAGAAATTAGAAAGAAAAAATCACGACGGACCCCACAGAAATACAAAGAATCATAAGAGAATATTATGAGAATCTATATGCTAACAAGCTGGAAAACATAGAAGAAGTGGACAACTTCTTAGAAAAATACAACCTTCCAAGACTGACCAAGCAAGAAACAGAAAAACTAAACAGACCAATCACCAGTGACGAAATCGAATTGGTAATCAAAAAACTACCCAAGAACAAAACCCCTGGGACTGACGGATTCACCTCTGAATTCTACCAGACATATAGAGAAGAAATAACACCAACTCTCCTTAAAGTTTTCCAAAAAATAGAAGAGGAGGGATTACGTCCAAACTCATTCTATGAAGCCAGCATCACTCTAATATCAAAACCGGGCAAAGACCTCACCAAAAACCAATATTACAGACCAATATCCCTGATGAACGTAGATGCAAAAATACTCAACAAAATATTAGCAAACCGAATTCAAAAATACATCAAGAGGATCATACACCATGATCAAGTGGGATTCATCCCAGGGATGCAAGGATGGTACAACATTCGAAAATCCATCAACATCATCCACCACATCAACAAAAAGAACCAAAACCACATGGTCATCTCCATAGATGCTGAAAAAGCATTTGACAAAATTCAGCATCCATTCCTGATTAAAACTCTCAACAAAATGGGTATAGAGGGCAAGTACCTCAGCATCATAAAGGCTATATATGACAAACCCACAGCTAACATCTTACTTAACGGCGAGATGCTGAAAGCTTTTCATCTAAGATCGGGAACAAGACAAGGATGCCCACTCTCTCCACTGTTATTGAACATAGTACTGGAGGTCCTAGCCACAGCAATCAGAAAAAACAAAGACATACAAGGCATCCAGATTGGTAAAGAAGAAGTCAAATTGTCACTATTTGCAGATGACATGATACTCTATATAAAAAACCCTAAAGATTCCATTCCAAAACTACTAGAACTAATATCTGAATTCAGCAAAGTTGCAGGATAGAAAATTAACACACAGAAATCTGTTGCTTTCCTGTACACTAATGATGAACTAACAGAAAGAGAAATCAGAAAAACAATTCCATTCACAATTGCATCAAAAAGAATAAAATACCTAGGAATAAACCTAACGAAGGAAGTGAAAGGCCTGTACTCTGAAAACTACAAGACACTCCTAAGAGAAATTAAAGAGGACACTAACAAATGGTAATGCATCCCATGCTCTTGGCTAGGAAGAATAAATATTGTCAAAATGGCTATACTACCTAAAGCAATCTACAGATTCAATGCAATCCCTGTCAAACTACCAACAGCTTTCTTCAATGAACTGGAACAAATAATTCTAAAATTCATATGGAACCACAAAAGACCCCGAATAGCCAAAGCAATCCTGCAAAGGAGGAATAAAACAGGGGGAATTACACTCCCTGACTTCAAGCTCTACTACAAAGCCACAGTAATCAATACAATTTGATATTGGCACAAAAACAGTCCCACAGAACAGTGGAACAGAATAGAAAATCCAAACATTAACCCAAACATATACAGTCAATTAATATTTGATAAAAGTGCCTTGGATATACAATGGGGAGATGACAGCCTCTTCAGCAGCTGGTGTTGGAAAAACTGGACAGCTACATGTAAGAGAATGAAACTGGACTACTGTCTAGCCCCATACACAAAGGTAAACTCAAGGTGGATCAAAGACCTGAATGTAAGTCATGAAACCATAAAACTCTTAGAAAAAAACATAGGCAAAAATCTCTTGGACATAAACATGAGCAACTTCATGAACATATCTCCCTGGGCAAGGGAAACAAAAGCAAAAATGAACAAGTGGGACTATATCAAGCTGAAAAGCTTCTGTACAGCAAAGGACACCATCAGTAGAACAAAAAGACATCCTACAGTATGGGAGAATATATTCATAAAAACGTATCTGATAAAGGGTTGACATCCAAAATATATAAAGAACTCATGCACCTTAACAAACAGAAAGCAAATAATCCAATTAAGAAATGGGCAGAGGACATGAATAGATACTTCTCCAAAGAAGAAATTCAGATGGCCAACAGGCACATGAAAAGATGCTCCACATCGCTAATCATCAGAGAAATGCAGATTAAAACCACAATGAGATATCACCTCACACCAGTGAGGATGGCCAACATCCAAAACACAAACAACAACAAATGTTGGCGAGGATGTGGAGAAAAGGGAACCCTCCTACACTGCTGGTGGGACTGCAAATTAGTTCAACCATTGTGGAAAGCAGTATGGAGGTTCCTCAAAAAACTCAAAATAGAGATACCATTTGACCCAGGAATTCCACTCCTAGGAATTTACCCTAAGAATGCAGCAGCCCAATTTGAAAAGGACAGATGCACCCCTATGTTTATTGCAGCACTATTTACAATAGCCAAGAAATGGAAGCAACCTAAGTGTCCATCACTAGATGAATGGATAAAGAAGAGATGGTACATATACACAATGGAATATTATTCAGCCATAAGAAGAAAACAAATCCTACCATTTGCAACAACATGGATGGAGCTAGAGGGTATTATGCTCAGTGAAATAAGCCAAGCCGAAAAAGACAAGTATCAAATGATTTCACTCATATGTGGAGTATAAGAACAAAGAGAAAAACTGAAGGAACAAAACAGCAGCAGACTCACAGAACCCAAGAACGGACTAATAGTTACCAAAGGGAAAGGGACTGGGGAAAATGGGCGGGAAGGGAGGAATAAGAGGGAAAAATGGGCATTACGATTAGCAGATGTAATGTTGCGGGGCACGGGGAGGGCAATACAACTCAGAGAAGACAAGTAGTGATTCTATAGCATCTCACTACGCTGATGGACAGTGACTGTAATGGGGTTGTTGGGGGCGACCTGATGAAGGGGTAGTTTAATAATCGTAATATTGCACATGTAACTATAAATTAATGATAATAAAATAAATTATATTAAAAAAAGATAAAGATGAAAAGTAGAGTTTAATGCAGTAGGAAAGCAAGTGTAGACTGTCAGATTCATTCCTATAAACTGGGTATAGATCTGAGCCAGACAAGGGCAACAAAGCAGCCATGGGCTCGGAAGATTTGTCTCAAAACTGGGGGGTGAGGTTCTGAGCCTCACCTCTGTTGGCCCCCTATTGCTCACCTGATGCCCCCCTGCGACTGTGCCTGTCTTAGGTTTTTCCTCCCTTGAGGACTCTTACCCGTCTCTGGCTAACCAGCCATCTTCTGGGGCCATACAGGGAGATGTGCAGTTGGTGAGAGAGAAGCAATGTTCTTTGAAAAGTTTAGCTCTTCTTACTATGCCCTATGTCTTTTATGCCCAGCGGTTGTCTCGAGGTATCTTTACCACCTGGAAAAATTAGGGGGTCTTGCCTTTGGCATTCCTCCCAGGGTATATTAAATTTGGTTTTCCAATTTAGGTGAAAGTGACCGATAACAACATTTCCAAACACCATAATAATAGAGAGAGCGGGGATGTTCCTTTCAGAAGTCCGCGTTGCAGTTCCTTCTTACCGGGTGTCTGGGCAGTGCCATCAGACGGATGGTTCAAACTGGCTCCCAACACAAAGACACAGTATATGCAAAGAGGAAAGAGCATGTGAAGAAACAGTGAGACATTGGACATCTGTAATCCAAGGAGAAAGTCCTCAGAAGAAACACAACATGCAAACACCTTGATTGCAAACTTTCAGACTTCAGAAATGAGGAAAAAAGTCTGTTGTTTAAGTCTTCCTGTCTGTCGTACTTTGTTATGGCAGCCTTAGCAAATTAATACATCTTATATACTAAATGTCATGCCAGACAGTCGTGATACAAATACGAACAAGATGTTTTTAACTTTTAGAAACATACTTTAATGGGAGAGAGAAATATCAAATATGTAAATACAGAATAATTTTAATATATGAAGAAATCACTGTGATTGATTGTATTAAGTACATTTTAAAGGCATGATTGTTGAGACAGCATCATACAAAAAAATTCTGAAAATTAATTCTAACAATGACTATTTAAATATAAACCAGGGAAAACATAAAAGAGTCGAGTAGTTGCCATGTGATGAGAATTTATTGAAAACATGCTTCAAGACCTTATAGACAGAAAAAAAATAGCCTATTATTTGGTCTGCTGATTAGCTCATGCCCTAAGATCTCTGTTGGAAAATAATGTAACAGAAAATTAAAACATTAAATTTCAGTTGCTTAATATTCTTTTTACAGAATTATTATATGCAAACATAAAAATATGCAAAAATCCTCATTATGCAGTTTGATAAATATAAAAATGAACACACAGGTGAACTCCATACAAATTAAGAAATAGAATATTATTGATATTACTGTCACAAAAGTCACTTTTCATATGCTATCTCCCATCCATTACACGTTCCAAAAGTAACTATAATTCTGACATCATCATCACAGTATTAATTTTACCTGGATTTTAAATTTTTTCTAAATGTAATTTTAGTATGTATTCTTTTGTGTCTGGTATCTTTTGCTTATCAAAATATCTATGAGATCCACTTATCTCATTGAATATACGGTAGTTCATTGAAGTCCACATCAGTATAGGGCAGCAATTCTCAAAATGCAATCCATGGAAACCCCAAATCCCCAATATATTTTTAGGGAAACTGGGAGGCCAAAATTATATTCATAGTTCTACTAAGACATTATTTGTCTTTATCATTGGGTTGACAATTATAACAATATTGCAGAAACGATGAGTAAAACCACTGGCATCAAGACAGTGATACCACACTTCACTAGTTGTCAGTATACCTTTTCTTCTTATTATTGTCTGTTCAGGTCCTCTGCCCATTTTTTTAATCATTTTTTTAGGGGGGGCGTTGTTGAGGCATATGAGTTTTTTATATATTTTGGATGTTAACCCATTATCAGATGAGTTGTTATGAATATAATCTCCTATACTGTAGGTTCCCTTTTCATTCTGCTGATGGTGTCCTTTGCTATACAGAATCTTTTTAGTTTGATGTAGTCAAACTTCACTAGTTGTCAGTATACCATTTCTTATTATTCAAGTGTCATTGATATGCAGTCTTATATTGGTTTCAAGTATACAACACAGTTGTTCAGCACTTACCTGTATTTTTAAATCTTCACCTCCTCTAGTATAGCTACTACATGTCAACACAGAAAGATGTTACAGAAACATTGGCTATATTCTCCATACTGTACTATTATCCCTGTGACCAACTTATATATGATTGAGAATTTTTGAGCCCCTTTATCCCTCTCACCCTCCCCTCAACTCCAATCCCTCCCCAATGGTAACCACCAATCACTTTGACTGCTGTCTATGAGTCTACTGCTATTTTGTTCATTTTGTTTTGTTTTGCTTTTATACTCTACAAATAAGTGATATCACATGGTATTTATCTTTCTCCACTTGGCTTATTTCACTTAACATAATACCCTCTAAGTCCATCCATTTTGTTGCAAATGGCAGGGATTTTTTGTTAATGGCTCAGTAATATTCCATTGTGCATATTTACCACATCTTCTTTATACATTGCATCCATATATTGGCTATTGTAAATAATGTGGCCATAAACATAGGGGTGCATATATTTTTTTTAATTGAAGATTTTGTTTTCTTTGGGTAAATTCCTAGGAATGTAATTACTAGGTTGATTGGTATTTCTATTTTTAGTTTTTTGAGGAACCTCCATACTGCTTTCCACAGTGGCTGCAACAATTGACATTCCCACCAACAGTGTAGGAGTGTTCTGTTTTCTCCACATCCTCACCAACTTGTTATTTCTTGTCTTTTGGATAGTGGCCATTCTAAGTGGTGTGAGGTGATACCTCACTGTGGTTTTGATTTGTATTTCCCTAATGGTCAGCCATGTGGAGCATCTTTTCATGTGCCTGTTGGCTATTTATATTACTTCTTTGGAGAAATGTCTGTTCGTGTCCTCTGCCCATTTTTTTAATCATTTTGTTTGGGAAGTGTTGTTGAGGCATACGAGTTCTCTATATATTTTGGATGTTAACCCATTATTAGATGAGTTGTTATGAATATAATCTCCCATACTGTAGTTTCCCTTTTCATTCTACTGATGGTTTCCTTTACTATACAGAATCTTTTTAGTTTGATGTAGTCCCACTTGTTCATTTTTTATTTTGTTTGCCTTGCCTGAGAAGATATGTCCAGGAAAAAATTGCTTCTGGCTATGTTCAAGAGATTTTTGCCTATGGTTTCTTCTAGGGGTTTTATGGTTTCATGTCTTACATTTAGGCCTTTGATACATTTTGAGTTTACCTTTGTGCATGGAGTTAGACAATAATCCAGTTTCATTCTCTGGCACATAGCTGTCTAGTTTTCACAACACCAGTTACTATAAAGGTTGTCTTTTCCCTGTTATATATTCATGGCTCCTTTATCGTATATTAATTGACTAAATATGAGTGGTTTATATCTGGGCTCTCTCTATTGCTCCATTGTTCTATGGGTCTGTTCTTGTGCCAGTAACATTCTGTTTTGATTACTATAGCTTTATAGTATAGCTTGAAGTCAGGGAGCATAATACCCACAGCTGTGTTCTTCTTTCTCAAAATTGCTTAGGCTATTGGGGTCTTTTGTAGTTCAATGTGGATTTCAGAATTATTTGCCCTAGTTCATTGAAAAATGCCTTGTTATTTGATAGGGAGGGTATTGAATGTGTAAATTGCTTTGGGAAGGATGGCATTTTGACAATATTAATTGTTCCTATCCATGAGCATGGGATAGATTTCCATTTATTTGTGTCTTCTTTAATTTATCTCATGAGTGTCTATTTTTCAGACTATAGATCTTTCACCGCCTTGGTTAGGTTTATTCCTAAGTATTTTTTTTGATGCAATTGTAAATGTAGTTATTTTCCTGATTTCTCTTTCTGCTAGTTTGTTGTTAGTATATAGGAATGCAACAGATTTCTGTGTGTTAATTTGTATCCTGCAATTTTGCTGAATACAATTAGTTATAATAGTTTTTTGGTGGAGTCTTTAGCATTTTCTTTGTAGAATATCATGTCATCTGCAAATAGTAAGTTTCATATCTTCCTTACCAATTGGATGCCTTTTATCTCTTTATTTTATCTGATTGCAATGGGTAGGATCTCCAGTATTATGTGAATAAAAGTGGTGAGAGTGGACATCGTTGATTTGTTCCTGATCCTTTAGAAAAAGCTTTCACCTTTTCACCATTGAGTATGATGTTAGCTTTGCGTTTGTCATATATGGCCTTTATTGTGTTGAGGTATGGACCCTGTGTGCCCATTTTGTTCAGAGTTTTTATCATGAATGAATGTTGAATTTTGCCAAATGCTTATTAAGACTCTTGACAGAATCATGTGGTTTTTACCCTTCTTTTTGCTAATGTGGTATATAATATTTATTGATTTACATATATTGTACCATCCTTGTATCTCTGGAATAAACCACACTTGGTCATGATGGATGATCTTTTTGATATATTTTTTAATTCAGTTTGCTAGCATTTT
Source organism: Smutsia gigantea (assembly GCA_032199065.1). NCBI lineage: Eukaryota > Metazoa > Chordata > Mammalia > Pholidota > Manidae > Smutsia > Smutsia gigantea. The sequence continues at coordinate 8,522 of JAVSCE010008995.1, forward strand.
TTTGAGGAATTTTGCATCTATGTTCATCAAGGATATTGGTCTAAAAATTTATTTTTTTGTACTGTCTTTGCCTGGTTTTGGTATTAGAGTGATGCTGGTCTCATAGAATGAGGTTGGAAATATTCCCTCTTCTAACTTTTGGAATGCTTTAAAAAGGTTGGGTATTAGCTCTTCTTTAAGTGTTTGGTAGAATTCAGCTGTGAAGTCATCTGGTCCTGTGTTTGTTTATGGGGACTTTTTTTATTGGGACTTTTTTTTATCACCAGTTCATTTTCAGTACTGGTAATTGGTCTGTTCAGATTTTCTGTTTCTTATTGGGTCAGTCTTGGGAAGTTGTATTTTTCAAGGAATTTATTCATTTCTTCTGTTTTCCAATTTTTTGGCATATAATTTTTCATACAATTCTCTAATAATTCTTTTTATCTCTGTGGTATCCATTGTGACTATCCTTTTTTGTTTCTCATATTGCTTATTTGTGTATGTTCTTTTTTTCTTGTTAAGTCTGGCTAGGGGGTTGTCTATTTCACTTATTTTCTTAAAGAACCAACTCTTGGTTTTGTTGATTTTTGTTTCTATTGTTTTATTCTCTACTTTATTTATTTCTACTGTGATCTTTATTATGTTCTTCCTTCTACTAATTTGGTTTTTACTTGTTACTCATTTTCTACTTTCATTAATTGTGAGTTTAGACTGTTTATTTGGGATTTTCTTATTTCTTGAGGTAAGCCAGGATCCTTAATGCTACAGACTTATAAGAAAAATATTTTGAAGTTTCTCTTAGGAAGCCCTTCATGAGTATGCAAAACCATTAATTTATCCTTTGTTGCATCTCTTCTTACAGTCTGTGTGATAAAATGAGACATATGCATAAAGTATTTGCTTCATATCAACATATGATCATTGTTTTGAGGAAAACATTGTGGAACTGTATTATTATGAATATGTATTTTCCATTGCTCATCTCCTGAAGGAGACTTGGGGACCACAAAGTGTCCCCAGACTCATTTCAAGGAGTTGGTCCTAGAGCAACTCCAAAGACTAAGAAGGCAATAAGTACAGGTAATAGCCAGAGTGCAAATAAAGTGATTTTTAATATAATCAATCTCTTAATAAAAATCAGGAAAAGAAAACAAAAGTAGAGAAATATAGAATAAGATTTTAAAAAATAAGATGATAGGTGCTGAAAGAAACTGTCAACTCAGAATCCTATACATAGTATCCTCTGGAGCAGAAGGGGAATCAAACGTCTCAAATAATTGAAAACTAAAACAATGTGTCTCCAGGAGACCTAATCTAAAAGATTTGGATAAAGTAATTTTTCTAAAAAGAAATGAAACAAAAAAATAAGGAAATATATAATGCTTTTAATGAAAAAAGAAAAGATTAAGCAAAAATATCCTCAAATACAATACACTTTTCTTCATTTCATGATTTCTCCAAATTATTGTTAACATTGAATCAAAAGTTATAATACTGATTATGTCCTACATGTATGTAGAAGAAATATTTAAGAAAATTAGATTATGAGTGGGGGACCATAAAGGTGTAAACAAGCAAAATTTTTATTTTTCAGTTGAATTGGTAAAATGACAGCATTAAACTATGATAAATTACCTATTATGATACTTTACCTACAGCAACCACAAAAGTGTCTATATTAGGAAGGATATGAATATATGAGAACAGGTAAATAGACATGGAATTCTAAAACAAATGTTAAAATAACCATCATGAAGGTAAGAGAAATATACAGAAATGTAAAAGAGAGAAAGAAAAATAAATAAAATGACATACTGAAAACCAAGCTTATCAATAATTATTAAGTGTAAATGCTCTAAATTCACCAAATAAAAGCAGGTTGTCAGTGTGGGTTAAAAAACTTGACCCAATTATTTGTTGTCTGTAAGAAACTCATTTCAAGTATAATGATAAAGGCATGTTGAATGTGAAAGGATGGGTAAATATACAACATGAAAACTTGAATCAAAGGAACCTAAGAGAGGCTATGATATTAGATAAAGTGGATTTCAGAGAACAAAAAGATTACCGAAGTCAAAGAGGGACACTGTATAATGCTAAAAGAGTCAGTCTGCCAAGAAGACATAGCAATCCTAACATGTATGCACCAAACATCAGAGCTGTAACATATATATGAATTAAAAAATGATGAAACTGAAAATAGAAATACACAAATCCACAGTTATAGTTGTAGACTTAAACTCTTCTCTGAAAAATGTATAGACCAACTAAACAAACAGTGTCAGCAAGTATATATAACAACTCACCACCACCATCAATCAACAGGATATAGTCAAAATTTCTAGAACATGCTACCCAGCAACAAAAAAAAAATATACATTAATTTCAAGTGACCACAGAACACATTCAAAGATAGTTGACACTCTGAGACATTTTTTTATCCTTAAAAATTTTAAAGCCTAGAAATCATACAAAGTATATTCTTTGATCACAATGGAATCAAGCTAGAAATCAGTAACAGGAAAATTTCCAAATACTTAGAAGCTAATATATATACTTCTAAATAATTCATGGGTCAAAGAAGCATGGAAGGAAAATTTTTTAAAAAACTGACATGAAGGAAAATGAGAATACAACATACCAAAACGTGTGGGGCACAGCTAACTCAATGCTGAAAAGGAAATATATAGCATTTAGTGCAGACATTAAAAAAAATGAAGAGCCTTAAGTAAATCATCTACACTCCCTCTTTAAGAACATAGATGAAGATAGTAAAATAAGTCCAAAGCAAGCATAAAGAAGAAAATAATAAATAGAAGTCTTTTTTAACATCAGTGAAATAAATAAAAAGTCAGTGAAACAGAAATTAAAAAATAAGCAATAGAGAGCAGGCAATGAAACAAGGAATTCATTTTTGAAATGGTCAATAAAATTAACAAACATCTAACAAGGCTGAAAAACAAAAAGAAGAAAAAAATTACTAATATCAGGAATGAAAGTAAGATACCATGGAGAAAGTGAAAGTTTCTATGGCCAGGAATCTCACCTGGCCCTGGTCGGCTTGCTCACTACACACATGTGGGCATTATGTTGTTACTGACTCTCTATAAAGAGATCCACCCAGTGCTCTGGGCTGCTTCATGGCTGCAGGAGAGCAGAGACTCAAGTGGTGGTAGCTCCAAGGTCAGAGACTGAGATGGCTGTGAGGGTTGAGAGGCCCAGAGGCAGAGACCAGCTTGCTGCATGCAGACTTGCCCTGAGTGGACTGGATTCTAGTGATTGACCTACCACTGTGGGAATAAAATGGGGTATAAACCTTTTTGCCCCAAGAACATCCCATTGTCATTTTTCAGTCTCATTGAATCCATAGTGAACTTGTCTGGGGCTGAAACACATTGGCAAGACAGATACTAATACAGACCCTGGCAGACATTAAAAGGATAGTAAAGAAATAGTATGAAAAACTCTAGAACACATAAATCTGACAACTTAACAAAAATGGACTAATTCTTTGAAAAGCTCTACCACAGCTCACCCAAAATAGAATAATTTAAATAGTCCTATACCTATAAAGGAATTGGATTTGTATCTTACAACTTTCTGAAAAATCTCCACGTCCAGATAGTTTCTGTGAACAATTCTGTGAAACATTTAATGAAGAATTAATACAAATTCTGCACAACTCTTTGAGATATTTAATGAGGAGGAATACTTCTTAATTGGTTTTTTGAAGCTATTATTATCCTAATACCTGATTCTCCTGAAAGAGTCCCCTCCCCAAATCTCTCCTAGTATCATTTAGGAATATGTATCACACAGTCATCTTGAACGAAGTATTAGCGATATACAATGTTTAACAGTTATACATCATGACCCAGTGGGATCATTCTATGGGATGCATAGGTGGTTCAGTATTCAAAAATTGTTTAATTAATCTACCTTATTAACAGGCTAAAAAGAGAAAAATCACATGACTATATCAGTCTGTGCAGAAAAACCAGGTGAAAAACTTCAGCACCCATTTATGATAAAAACTCTCAGAAAAATAGGAATAGAAGGGAACTCACTCAACTTGCTAAAGAGTTTCTACAAAAAAAAAGCTATAGTTTAGCATTATATTTAATAGTGAAAGATTGATCAATAATTGAGAAAATAACTAATTTGACCAGGGATACAACAGCTACTGGCCTTGCATAGTGTTGAGGGTCTGTGTAACTCTGTGGTATAAAAACTCTTTAAGTCACCTCCTATATTTAGAGAATAAGAGGGGTGAGGTGGGATTTTAAGACACTGATCCTTTGACCTACAGACTCTGAAGTGCTTTCCAAAAGAGAGTGGTTCACTTAGTTGTGGTAGGGAGTTATATTTGTGTCCTATTGCTGCTATAACAACTTAACCCAAAACTTAGGGATTTAAACAAAATTTCAGAACCTTATACTTCTGGAGATTTGAAATTGAAGATGAATCTTACTAAGTTAAAATCAGTGCATTGGTAAAGCTTTGTTGCTCCTGAAACCTCCAATAGAGAATTTGCCCTTGCCTTCTCCAGGGTTAGAGGCTGCCTTCATTGTTGGCTCATGGCCTATTCCCCCATCTTCAAATCCAACAGTGTAACTTCAAGTCTCCCTAACTCTTCTGCCTCCTGTTTATAAAACCCTTGTGATTACATTGGGCCCACTGGATAATCCAGGATCATCTCACCATTGTAAGATGTTTAATTTAATCACTTATGCAAAGTCCCTTTTGTTATGTAGAGAATCCAAGTCCAACATAGGTTCTCTGGTTTGCTGTTTCAAATACTCATCTGCTCTGTAGATAAATTTGAGTCATCAGCAGTTGTTCCAAGTTGTCTACCCAATAACTATTATTCTTTTTTTTCCTCACTTTTTTCCCCAGTTGATGTAGTGAAGTGTGCAGTTCAACAGACACACCTTTTTATATTCTTTAGCAGCAAAATTTGATCATGTAATATAATTGTAGCCAATAATATATAGGTAGAATTCTCTAAGAGGCTTCAGGGATAGTTTTAGTGCCTCTCTGATAAAATGTATCACAAATATCTGTCTTTTTTCTTCTGTCTACTTGGGTACAGATTGCTACCTAAAGGAGCATCTTGCAACTATGAGGAAATAGGAAACCCTTTTGTAACTCTGAGGGGGAAAATCTCAGGGCAAAATACCTTTCAAACCAAAATCAGTCAAAGGGAGAAATTAAGTGGAAGAAATGCATTTCTTACAGTTGTCCTTCTGTTCTCCGAAGTCTCTCAAGACCCAGCTGCAGAAGAAGGGGCCCCACCCAACCTCTCTGGTTCAGATAAGCCCTCCCTTGTCCTTGTAATTACCTATTAATATGGAGATGGACTACTTCTCTCCACCCCTTAGAAACACCTATTGATATGGAGATGCACTAAGGCCAGGAGAGAGATTCTGGAAATATTGCAATTTTACCCACACCTTTTTATGTTTAATCACTGAAATTTGGGTTCTTTGTTATTTGCAGCAAGTGTATTCTTTTTGTTTTACTTTTTTTTTCTTTGAAGTTACCAAATAATGCCAGAGCCCTTATTCTAAAGTGCAGTTCCTCTGGTGGTTCCCATTATATAGAGCAACAGTGTCCATTTTTGTTAAATATTATGGGCCCTTATCCCTAAAAGTTACCACATGTACTCTTAATGCAATAACATATGTGTTTTAACTTAACTCTTTTGTAAATTAAAAAGAAATATTGCTTTGTTCACTCAGTTCTTGAACTAGTAGTTTAGCACTCCTGTTGAGTAGAGAAGATAACTTACAGCTTTTTTTTCCTTTTAATTCTCTACATTTAAAATTACCAAATCTTCTGAACTGCTGCTCTGCTTGTCTTTGGGTATATTGTTTTTAACTGGGGCTAAATTCTATCTAGATAATCTTCTAATGGTACAGGAGAGTTTGAAAAGACCATCCTTAATTATGGTTGCATCATACTGGCGTTATTTCTTTTCCTCCACCTATTTTACCCATTTCTCCACCCCTCTCCCCTTTGGTAACTCCTAGTCTGTTTTCTTTGTTTATGAGTCTATTTGTGTTTTCTTTGTTTCTTTGTTCATTTGTTTTGTTTCTTAGATTCCAAATATAAGTGAAATCACATGGTATTTGTTTTTCTCTTACTTATTTCACTTAGCACAATACCTTCTAGGTCCTTCCATGTTATTGTAAATGGCAAGATTTCATTTTTTTATGTCTAATATTCCATTGTGTGTGTGTGTGTGTGTGTGTGTAATATATGTAAAACATATCTTCTCTATCAATTCATCATCTATCAGTGGACACTTAGGTTGCTTCCACATGTTGGCTATTATAAATAATGCTGTGATAAACATAGGAGTCCATATATCTTTTCAAATTAGTCATTTTGTATTCTTTAGGTAAATTCCTAGCAGTGGAATTACTGGGTTGTATGGTATTTCTATTTTTAGTTTTTTGAGAAACCTCTATAGTGCTTTCCATACTGGCTACACTGGTTTACATGCCCACTAACATATCTCACCCAGTGTATAACAGTTCTCTTTTCTCCACATCTTTTCCAATACTTTTATCACTTGTCTTATTGATATTAGCCATTGTGACTGGTGTGAGGCAATATCTCAATGTGGTTTTGAGTTTCCCTCATGATTTGTGATGCTGAGCATCCTTGTAAGTGTTTATTGGCCATCTGTATGTCTTATTTGGAAAAATGTCTATTCAGATCTTCTGCCTATTTTTTAATCAGATCATTTGATTTTGTTGTATTATATGAGTTCTTTATATATGTTTGATATTATCCCTTTATATCATTAGAAAACTTATTCTCCCATTCAGTTGGTTGCCTTTTTGTTTTGTTTGTGGTTTCTCTTGCTGTGCAAAAGCTTTTTGGTTTGATAGAGTCCCACTGTGGGACTGTGGAGAGAAGCTTCAGGAGAAACCAGACCTAAAAAAATCTGATCTTGGTCTTCTAGTATACAGAACTATGAAAACATAAATTTCTGTTAAGCCGCTCAATCTGTGGTATTTTGTCATGGCCATCCTAGAAAACTGGTAGAACCTTCTAAAATATTCCAAACATAGAGGCTTGCCAGTTATAAAAATATCAGTATGTTTTGCAGAAATCCAGACATTATTATGTTTACAAGATGATTTGACCAGGGCATCTTTTTGTTCCAGATATCCAGATAGACGAAAAAAATAGATTGCAGGCCTTTTTTTAAACCTTTTCTTCAATAAACCATGATACTGAGATTCCACATAGTATACATATGTCCAAAGACATTATCACATAAAGAAATATGAGAAAATATAGTGGAGTAAGTTTCTTACAGTGAGATTTGTTGTAGCAGGTTACAGGTCATTAGACAAGTGTAAAGTTACCTTTGATAGGCACATACCATGGAATAATAGGCAGCAGTTATAGTAACAGACTAGATATGAGAAGAAAATATGGATGAAGCTTCAAAACCTAATGTAAACTGGAGAAAAAGAGAATTATTTTGAAATTGATTACAAATTTCCTTATGTAAATTAAAATAACAAGTATTGAATATAAATGCCTACTTGTAAAGAACATATACCAAAAAATTGTTACTGTATTCAACACTATTGAATGGCTTTCTATTTAGTATGTTGGAGAAGGAAGTGCAAGTGGAGAATACAGAAGAAAGTGAATAAAACACAAAAGAATGAGATCTCTATGCCACAGACAAGTTATGATGATGCGCCATGAACTGAGGAGTATTATTATTTTAACTCAGTGCACTTGAATTCTAACTTTAAAGCATATTGTAATAATAATGAGATTCAAACAGAGAAAATCCTGAAGTAGAACCCTTAATTTTAGCCATAAATATTGTGGGTAAAATTGCAATATTTCCAGAATCTCTTGCCTGGCCTTAGTACATCTCCATATCAATAGGTGTTTCCAAGGGGTGGAGAGAAGTAGTTATTTACATAACAATAGGTAATTACAAGGGTGAGCAAGAGCTTTTCTGGATCTGAGAGGTTGGGTGGGGCCCCTTTTTGCATCTGGGTCACAAGATACATGGGTGAGCAGAAGTGTATGACTGCTTGTAAGCAGTAAATGGGTTTCTCCCACTTTATTTCTCCCTTTTACTGATTTTGATTTCAAAGGTATTTTGCTCCAGGCTGGGAAAATATTTTCTCCCCAGAGTTACAAATATAAAGTCATTTTACACTCAATACTAAAGAGAAGCAACCTAAAAAAATCATAAGAACAGAAGATGTGGTTCATTTTGGAGAGCTAATTACATAAAACAATAAAGAAATCCAGGAAAGTAATACTAAAGACTTCATAGCTGCTATTCATAAAAAATATGTGTTAAACATTCATTTTGCGGTTGAAAATTGCATAGCATGGAAAGGAAGGGAAAAACAATGAGGAAATTGCCTCAAATTTAATATATATATCAAATCTAAAGGTTTCAGTGACCTACTTATTGATTATGCAGGAATATAAGAGAAGTCAAAGATGACACTGAAGTAAAAAGAAGAAAAGCATTAAAGGTATTACCAGTAAAAAAGAAGAAATTAGCAATTCTCGCATTTATCTATTTATTTATATGTTCATGTTTATCTTGCCCCCAGGACTGTATACACTATGAGGGCAGAGATGTTGTCTGTCTCATTCATCTAAGTACCCAGGCATCTAGCCCAGTGTCAGTTTGTTCCTCAAAGAATGCAAACTTAATTAACTGAGGAGTATATTTGGGATGAAGAGCGATAGGAAGAAGGCAGTTTCAACAACTGTCCTGGAAATTCCCTGTAGGCTAGTAGAACTGTGGAGTATTAGAAGGGCTACCATTTCTTCCTAAACTGTTTGCTTAACTTACTCTTTTAAATATGACCTAGGACACTGGGAGAGGAGTGTGATGTACAGGTAGACCCTTGTTCCTTATCTTCTCTCTTTAGTAGAAGGCATGGTCCTCATTCTTGTGTTTTTCTGATGCCAAAGAATAACATAAATAAAATCAGATATTATTTTATAATTTTAAAATTATCTTAATCTGTATATTCTTACATGGTGGATTCAGATGGCAATCACTTTTAAATGCTAAATTTTCTATTGAAGCACTCCCACTAGGAGTGCTAGGGTAGGTGATCTATACGTATGTGTGAATGCTGTCCTTCTATTTACTTGGCATTAAAGCTCTTTCACAAGCAGTGTTCTTCCCTGTCTATTTAGGACTGACAGTGGCATTTGTCTCTACTCATGCACAGATGCCTGATAACTCACTTCTATTACACACTTCAAAGACATGAAGTTTTAACACGATAGATCAAATCTTTTTTGGATTTCTTTTTCAGTTTCTCTATGATTGTTGCTTAGAATAGGGAGAAATACAGTAGTATTAATTTAAAACATAAAATAAATTATTTTTGGATAATTATTCTGAGTTAGAGTACAAAAAATTTTCCCAGTTACAATGACAAATTCAGCAATTCAGTTATAAGCCTCTGGCCATCACATAGTTTTGTTACCATGCCTGTGGTATTTTCTGGTTTATGCCAGATGTATGTATACACACAAACATGTTGATTGGTTAGTAACTGGACACTGAGGCCAAAGTGTTTTTGGATTTGAATCTGAGCAGTATTATTTATTCACCTTCTTAAAATGAGTGCAATGCTTATCTACACTTCATTTTTCTCAGCTGTAAATATTGATAAAATATACATAGAACCAAATATATTTATAAGATTAAAATAATCCATATATGTGAAGTACATAGACAAGTTCCTGACATAGAATAAGAACTAAATAAATGTTTGCTAAAATCATATGTGTATGTTTTATGTGTATGCACATACATATATGTATGCATATGCATATATATGCTATATATACGTACACACATATATAAATATATTAAGTGGGAGCCTTGAGTTGAATTACACTGAGGGTTTTACCCTCATTTCCTTCATTCTATTTAACTATTCACATCAGCTTCTTTTTATGAGTTTTCCTTTCAATATATGAAAGTGTACAAATATCGCACACAAATAAAATATTTAGGTAAAAGATTTCTTTAGCCACTGAGAGAAAATGCTTTAGGCTGCATGTGCCTTATAACTAACATGACTATGTCATCCAAACCTAGGGAAGCTTAAGAGTAGGGTGTGTGTGCTTTTAACCATCACTCAGACAAGCCAGGAAGAATTGTCACTCTACTGGAAACCCCAGAAAATATAGTATATAAGAAGCATACATTTCACATGTTACACAGACAAAGGCATTTTAATAAGTGGTACCAAGTCGTCTTGGTGAAATAGTGTCATTTCACCAAGAAGTACATAGCTCACGTTGAATTTATAACACAGGATTGTCAGTTTCTTATTTTCAGATGTTTTATATTATTATTTACATAATGCTTTTGTGTCTTAATAACAATTATTCTGAACTTCCAAGTGCTGCTAGGGTACAGCTGCCAGGATTTAAGTGTGCATCACATTGTTTGAGGCATTTGTTCAGCTGTCTTTTGAATCCCCTGCAACTAATACTCAGTCTATATTAATGTCTCAGTCCCAAGAAACTTCAGCCTATTCTCTCCTATAATTAATCTTACAGGTACTGCCTTGACATTATTGGTTCACCAACAGAGCAGAACTGCCTCAGCCATCAATAATAATTCAGCACATTAGGATGAGACCTACGTATGGGCCACAGAGGTAGCCAGATCTGCACAATCTCCTGCGTTCCTCTCTAGTTGATGGTTAACTGCAATTGAAACTAGTTGTTTTGGTGGCTCCATAATTTGTAATAGAGGGGTCTTAGTGTTACTAATTGTTTTGCTTTATGCTTTTCTCCAAATGTAGCCACTGCTTGGCACAATGGGAATGATTGTCTGTTTACTGAATCTTAATATTGAGGCTGTTACAAATTGTCTTTCACAGATGGTGGGAGCTTTTCAGATTGAGAGAGGCAGGGAATTTATTACTCAATATTTCTGTATTACTGATTGGGACGTGAGGAGCATAGACAATCTGTCCTACTGCAGGGTTTGCCGCATGTTTTTTCCCTCTGCAAAATTATGGCTGGCTCTAGACGTTTTTCTCATTTTGTATAGATAGCAGCTGTGTAATTTCAAGCAGAATGTTTGCTTTGATCCCTCTTCCTTTAATTGAAATCCACAATTATGAGATTTGTTTCTTTTATGTTTGCGAGTTTATTGGTTTAATCTACAAAATGTGCTGTCTTGCTGTCTTACACAGTTAAAGGCTACAGCACAGTTGGGACTTAAATGACAAACACTGGAAGGGAGGGGCTTTTGTTTCTTCTTTTTTTGTTGGCTGTGGAAAGAAACCAAGAGATATTTCTCCCCTCAGATAGCAGGCTAAATGACAACTGAATAAACTGTCATGCTGTAGAATTTAAAGCTATGTCTCTGATATAATATGTATTATTTATATTTACATATAAACATATATGTATATGATTAGGCTTAGATTTAAAAATGTACAGTGTGTGTGTGTTTGTGTTTAGAACAAAAGGATAGCTGACTGACATAGGAGAATCTCTTTGATTATAGTAACCAGTATCGTTTACATGAAGTCACCCTTCTCAGCAGAGTTTAGGGGAAAGAGCAAAAGAGTTATAAAGTAGATAGATAAAAGAGTAGGTTTGCTTAGCCTCTGAGATAGTTTCAGAACAAATAACTTCAATGGTTCCCTGTCAGTATGCTATGGGTTTTGTGTATGTGGGGAATGAGCCACAGGTTTCCTAGATGGCAAATTTCCAGACATTAAGTTATTTTTTATCAAAATAGAAGAAAAAAGAAAAGTTCAAATGGAAAAGATTTTGTTGCCAAGTTTACATTCTTCCATTCATAATCTGTCATAAACTGTAACAATGTATTTTTTAACAATATTTTTTGCTAGGATTTTTTTTTTTTTAGCACATTATGGTGAATTTTAATTTGGAACTCTGGGCTGTGTCTATAGAAAAGAAAATCCCATAATAACTGGTGTTACGCCAGTTAATTTGTAACTGAATTAAACTTTCTGTGCAGCACCCTCATCCAACCCCAGCTAATTGAATTGATTTAACAGCTTTGGTATCATTTGGGCATTTCTCTTAAATGCTTATGAATAATTAATTTGCTTTGGCTATAGAAAACAAAGGATTCTTCACACAAGTCTTCCATTTGTTAATTTTTGGGGGGAGAGTGCAAAGGAAACAAGTGATCATATTAGATATTTTTAAATACTTTAGAACTACACATTTTAAACTGAGTGTGTCTCCAATTCACTGTGTGGTCTCCTTATTTTTACTCAGATAAAATCTTGCAACTGTAATATATATCCTTTAAGCTGTAACTGTGAGCTGTGTATTTTGAATTCAGAAGATATTTGGATATTTCTTTCTATGCCTCAATAATAGTTGATTCTAAGAAGAAAAATTTTCCTAAAAATAAGCCATCTAATAGGCAACTGCAAATTCCCAATAGCCACCATTAGGAGAATTTCTTGGTGTTCTCTTCTTCTTACTATTTCTAATTTAATTAATTTCCCACTTTTCCAGGAATTTGTTTATAACAAGACCTTGATAATTTCAGATGTTTGCATTTTACACATAAAAAAATGAGGTTAATGGATCTTAAGTGACTTGATTTAGAACATTTAGAAAATTTACATGTAGAAAAAGGAACAATTCAAGCCCAGATCTTTCTGCAAAACCTGTTTTCTGTAATTTAGCCCTACCTGTTTTTCTATGGTGTGGATAAAATTGCAGTATTTCCAGAATCTCTCGCCTGGGTTTAATGCATCTGCATATCAATAGGTGTTCCATTTACATGTCAATAAGTAATTACAAGGGTGAGCAAGGGCTTATCTGGACCTGAGAGTTTGGGTGGAGCCCCTTTTGGCATCCAGGTTGTGAGAGACAGGAGTGAGCAGAAGTGTACACACTGCTTGTAAGCAATAAATGGGTTTCTCCCACTTTATTTCTCCCTTTGACTGATTTCAGTTTCAGAGGTATTTTGCCCCAGGTCTTTCCCCTGGAGTTACATATGGTGTGTAGTAACTTAAGAAACTAATACCAGATTTTGCATTATGTGATGAGGGTCCAGACACTGCTAGCTAGCCTGGAAATTGCATGGGAGGGAGGGTGGTATTAAAAGTAATGGGATCTGGAAACAGAAAGGGAAAAATGGAAAAGGAGATGGGAAGGTAAAGAGGGCTCAAGATAAACTACCTCATTCATAATGATTTAATGGCCACATTCAGCCCAAAAGTGAATAAAACATTATCCTTTTGGATAAAGTATTAGTTTTTTGAGCCATGCTCATCTTTTTCATTTCCTACATGCAAATTGGATTTCATTTATGAGGCACGATATCAACTCTTAGGAGAAAGATGTGTTTAATTTGCTTAAGTAGGTTCATAAGAAAACATTGCTCTACACTTGGCTTTGTTCACACCATTGCAAGAAATATTTTCTCTCCTATTGCATCTGACTGGCTGATATGTAAGAAAGTTCCTCTTTACCTCCAGAGAGTACAGTTTAGAAGATAACTTGATCATTTCTTCTCTCTCACTTTCTTTTCCCTCAGGAAGCAGGGAATTATAAGATTGGTGGGATTGGAACAAAAGAAGATCCAAGTATGTATCTCATTTGCTGCCTCTTTTGGGAACAATCTGTTCTTAGTACACCTTAATTCTCTTCCTCAATTTAGTGAGTTTACCAGGGCAGGCTGTGCCCCCTACCACGTAGAGTCCCTTGGTAGGATGTGGTTATGCCTATATCTGGGAATAAAGTGGTTAATCTGGCTGTAGATCATACTTTATTGAAACACCTTTGTGGGTAATAAAGCTGTCCATGTTTATAACATCTGCATCTATTTCTTCAGAAGTGTGATCTGTTAACTCATATTACCCCAAAAACATACAAAAATATATCCATATATCTCAATTTTAAGCTGTTACAAAGTATTTTTCCAGTTTACTAGTTGTAGACATCCAGGCTGTTTCCAGTATGATATAAATTGGAAATTTGATGCTAAATAAGTAGTGTTTCAGTAAATCTTGTTTATAACTTGGTATACTTTTGAAAATATATTTTAGATTAAATTTTGAGATTAATGGTTGAGTTAATCATATGTACACTTTAAATTTTGCTCTGTATTACCACATTCCTTTGCAAAAGTTTTATTAATTTATAATGCCACAAACCAAGTTAAAGAGAGTTTATTTGCCTACACCCTTACCAAAGCTTGATTTTATAGAATGCCTTAGAATTTTTCAATATGACAGACACTTATATCTTCTATTTTTTTGCATTCCTAGTTTTCTTGTTATTTTGTAACAGGTGTTATTTTGGTCACAGATGTATTTGTCTGACTCTGGAATTCCTCATTTTAAACTGTTTTTTACTTATTTTTTTGTCTCCTTGATGGATTCTGATTTTATTAAATTATTGTTTCCATTTCATTTTTCTGTAGAGTTATTTTTGGGGGCATTTTGTCATTATCTTTGATTATATTTTATAGAAACAAATTCCTAATCTGATGCCTGCATGTTCTTTTATGTTTTTTTTATTGCCTTGTCTTCTTACTGTAAAATGATTTCATACTTGCCATTTTTAGGCATCCCAGGCTTTGAGTCAAGTAGTTCTTTTATGTGGAGGTGTTGTGTGCAAATTTGTCTTTACTTTTTCACATTGAGCTACAGCTTGAGGACTGGGTTTTGAAATGTGTCCACTTTTTCTCTAGCCTGAGTGTATAGGGAATAGGCAGGTGAACTCACCTGATGTGCAACCTGGGTTAAAGGGCCTGGACTCTTGTTCACACATCTGAAATTTTATTAAAGCACCAATATATGGATTTGCTCCATCTTTCCTGGAGGAAGTTTTATTTCCCTGGAGAAATTGTCTTGTTTTTGAATCATTTCCCAAATTTAGTGTGGAGCCACCAAGGTTTGCTTATGTGAATGAGTCAGTTCAGATGTTTCCATCCCCTCATTTTGCCAGTCTCTTCCTGGCATTTTCTTTCTGTATTCCCCACTCCAAGTCTTGCCATCAAATAAAAATTTGGTTGAAAAGGAGTATAATGTCTTATTTCATGTGCCATGACAACCTGTTCATTCAAAGTTTTATATATTTTCTTTTTTCTCTTCGTTATGCTAGACACATAGGTTCTTAGGGCGTTGATGATGGTGCTTCATTTCCTCTCTGCTTTCTTTCTAGCTGAGCAATATCAAAATGATAAAATATAACTACTTTCCTGTTTATGATAGGAAATGAAAGCTAATTTTTCATGGAAATTTTAAGGTGTCTCTTGGGCTGCCTTACATAAACCCTCATTTTACCTGTCTTTAAATAGAGGCACTCATGAGATGTTTTCTGCATTTTGTTTTACATAACAAAGATAAATGCCATACACTTGCTCAAAAGTACATGCCCTGTCACTATTTCTAATACAGCCTGATTTGAAAATTAAAGCCCTCTTTGGACATTGGTTTAGTTGGAGGCATATTTTTTTATATTACTTTATAATCTGTAGTTATGCCTCTCCTAGTAGTCACTTAAGGTAAACCCCAAATTGCTATTCCCTCCCTTCTCTGCTTCCCACTGAAGAGCAAGAGCATCCTCTAAGAGAGCTATAATACCCTTCTTTGAGTATACTGAGAACAAAAAACAAAAACAAAAGCAAAACCCACAAAAGACAATTATTGGAATCAGTCAGAACTGGTTTCCATTCATAGTTTGTCATCTGCTTATTGTCTGAAGTGGAGCAGATTACTTAACAACTCTGAGAAATGTTTCCTTTATAGTCAAATGAGCATGATGATATGTACTTCATACCTACTTTGTGATGAGTAAATGAGATACCTTATCATTTATTTATCACTATCAAGATAGTATTAAACACTTGAACAAGAAATACATTTTCCCATATTTTCCATTTCTATAAGACAATTTTTTTCTACTATGTTTAATTTAATATAAATATAACTTTCATTTTATATAAACAGATATATAAACATACACTATATGATATGAAATGTGCAATGGCCTATAATGTTCATAGCTTCATCTTCCTTAAGAATTTAGAGAGGTACAATCTTTATTTATTTTTATTCTTATAATCTAGTTGATATGAATGAAACTTTTATTTAGCTGGAAATGAATTTTCTCTAATCCATCTATAAGAAAGCATCTACAATTTAGTACAGGCAGTTCTGTAGAAGAGTGAACTGCTTTGCCAAATACTTAAAAGAACAGATATTTGGGTTGCAGACATTGACAGAACACTGACATTATCTGAGGCCCCAAGCATTTGATATCCAAGCAAATGTCTCTTTAAGTTATGCTTCCTAATATTTCAGAATATTGCCAGGAGGGACTAACTTTTTATAGCAGATGTTAAAACATTATTATTTAATTATAACACACTGATTTGATTGCTGTATATTTCAGTTGAATTCATATGACAATTATATGTTTTCTTCCATCAGGAGGATATATTAGAAATTAGAAGTTTCATTGTATTTTTTTTGATACTTCAGTTTTATTTAACTTCTTCGAAATTACTTTAGGAAACAAACGTACGTTACCTTTTACATTTTTCTCTCTGTACTTTTTCTTGGCTATGCTTGTTCTATCTTCCAAAAATTCTCAAAATTGTTTGAGTGGTACCATGAATATTTAATATGAAAAATAATAATCGGTTTCTTATAACTAAAAACAATTTTGGGGGATGCTGAGTTAGGTGGGTTTCTGAATTTAGGCATTTTTTTCCCTAAGGAAACAATGTACTACTAGTTCTGCCAATAGATTCATTTTTATCAGAAAAGTGAAACTACATTTTACAAAGATCAAGGGTATATTGATGGAAGGTTATAGATAACACTGAGGCATTTTATATTTTTAGTTTTGATATACTTAATCTTACTGGAATATAGTTACTTAGCATACACAAACACACAACGTCTGAGCATCATTGCTTTTAATATGGAAACTTAAGCCATTTACATTTATTGTCATGAGGGATATGTTTGTTTTTTGTTTTCTTATCATTTTTTATGCTTTCTTCCTGTGTTCTTCCTTTTGCTATACACATTTTTGTTATGTATTCTTTATGTTCTCCACTATTTCTTTTATTTTTTGTTACTCTTAAATAATATATGTAAAGGTAAGATTTTTGGAAAAGAACTTAGTACCATTTCCCATGTTTCTCCTTACTTCTCAATGTTCTCTTATACTATAGAGTTTATAACCAGATATTTTTATTAATTTTTTATGTAACATGGCTTCTATTTTATAACCTATACATTTTATATTTCTACATTATTTTTACTATCTAAAAAATGTTCTCATATCCCTTTTACTTCCTCATTTATTTACTTAGGCACAAGGTATTTTGCATTTACTTTAGCATTGGAATATTCAGTAGGACCATCATTAAATTTATTTTGCATTGCCAATTCTGATCTCTATGACAGAATTACAAGTTTTAATTCTCCTATACAGTTTGCTATATTTCTTGAATTAATTTCTGATGTCATTCACACCTGTTTCCAACTTATCCTGCTATTCATTCTCCTTTAATTTTTCTTTTCTATTTTCTGCTCTAAGTTTATTGAGGCCACATTTCCTGCATATTTTTTATTATATCATTATCTAAAATATTTATTAAAGCATTTCACACAATCTTTTTATCAGTAATAAAAATGTTAATGTATTTTAATTGTTCATTATTAATTATTAATTGTTCTTAAATTCTTGTTTTAAATTAGCACTATATATTTTGTTTGTGTACACTTGTTTTAGTGACTAATGTCATTTTAGTGTTTCTATTTACTTTTCCTGACATTTGCAAGGACTTATACCACAATGGATATATTTTTTTAATAAACATGATGAAAATTTAGCATGTTTGTCCAAACATTATTAATATATGAAGATCCAGAGGTGAGAGAAGGCTTTGCTCATTTAAATATTTCTCATAGTTTCTTTCCAGCTCTTGCATGACACTAAGTACAAAGTAGATGGTCAACAAAAATTTCTAAATAAATGATCTAATGATCTGAAAGAAGTCATTCAGTGGGAGTATGGAAGTACAAAAGTCATAGTGGAGAAAGATGGATAAATCATAAAGGACATGATAATAAAGATAGTAGAATTTATTTTAAGAGTAGTTTAAATAAGGGAGTGATATAATCATGTTTGTACTTTATAGAAATTACTGTGGCTGCAAATTGACAGTACTAGAGAAGGGTGATCAGTCAGAAAGTAACACAGTTTACTTGAGAATTAATGAAGGGCCAGATATAAAATATTTAAAGAATATTTAGAAAGAAGAATTGTTAGACTTGCCATCTTTGTGTGTGTGTGTGTGTGTGTGTGTGTTGGTGTATATAGGGGATAAAGGAGAGAAAGAGTCAAGGATAATATTGAAGTTTCATGATATGACTATTCACTAAGTTAGGGAATTTGGAAAGTATCTTCTCATATTTTCATTGGTACTTCCCTGAAAATATGAGTAAGTGGACTATATGTAAACTTAACATCTACAAGCTACAGTACCACTAAAATTTTCCTTGACTTTAACACACCATGCAGTAGTATATTACCTGAAATCCAAGATGCACTGTGATAATGTGATCTGTATGTTGAATCCATACACTGTTCATTGTTACTTTCTGGGATTTGTACCCTTCAAATTAATATTGGCACCCTGTAAAAAATAAAGTTAAATCAGTTAGGTTTGATTTAATTAGTAAAATCTCTTCAAGTTATTGGCAAAAAGCAGATTTTTTAATTCTCTTTTTAAGACCAACTTTGAGCTCTTACCTATTTCTGAGTCAAAAATATTTTGTAGGAAACTTGAAGTTGTCATCTCAGGAAACATTATCTACAAATTAAACCCCTTTGTCATTACATATTTCTAATACTTTAATTGTGTGGTATTGTTCCCTTTACTCAAGTCATTTGAAAACCAACTTGATTCACTCTTCTGTTGTTTGTTATAAACTCTTGACTACTTTATTTCCATTAGATAATTACCTTACTTAAGTACATTAGAAAAATATAGCTCTCTTCACAGTTTCCTTATATTACTGAGTTTAGAATTACAGGTATAAAGATATCTTAGCTATGCCTTTACAAAGAGGTGACAAGTGGAAATGCTCTTCTTGTTTGGTAGTTTTTGTTATTTTATAATTTGGTAGTTCTGGACAAGTCTTTTCAATCCTCAAACTTTATTCTTATTTTAAAAAGCATAAAGTAGTACTGCTCTTTAAATCTAAAAATCAAAGATCTTTACATGCTGTGTAACTTATTTTTCTCATGGATATTAAATGTCATATCAATATTTCCACACTGTCATTTTCTAAAAAACATTTAGTAAAACCAGTACTGAGTTAATTGGCATTACAGATTATTCCAAATGCTTATTCTGAATATAGGTTAAAAAAATATTAAGAGCATTTATTGTCCCATGTATATACAATAGGAATTCATGACATAATGCTTATTTAACCTATTTCAGACTTTCAGTTAGCCCATTTGTGACATATTTGAAATCTTTAATCAGTGACAAGTGTCTCATTTTCTTGCTTGTCTCCTTTAATTCCTACATTTTATTTAATATCTCTTTAACAGATAGTAATTGAAATATGATGGGATACTTAATAAATAGCAAAACAATCATGTTTAAAGTCAAATATAATAGGCTTAGTTCATATCCACATGATCAGAAACTCAAGGAAATAGCATATTATCAAATAGATTTTTTCTAGTAAAAATTTATAAGTAAAATTTTAACCAAGCATACTAACACTTATAGAAATTTAAGTCATGATTTTCAAACAATGGGTTTTACTGGCTCAAAGTTCCTTTTGAAATAAATAGTTAAATATTGAAATACATACCCCAAAATATCTTCTGAAAAGGTAGTGTATGGTATGGGACAGAGTAATGCACATATAGCAATAATCTAACAAAAGATATCGAGAGTTTCATCGATTAACTAAATTAAACAAACGTGTGAGTGATGACTATTTTATAGGCACTGGGATTAAAAAATAATAATACTATTACTTTGGTATTATCAAATAAATTACTCAATCCATTAAAATATATAGTATTCTAAATTTATATATAAAAACATAGTTATAAAATATATATAGAAAAAATTGAGAGAATTAAGAGAAGAAACAAATACTTAAAGTCATGGTATATTTCACCACATCTGTCTTAATGATTAAGAGAATAATCAGACAATAGCAGTATAAAAAAACCTGCATACAACTAAAAAATTAAACTATCAACATATGTAGAACAATGCAGAATCTACATTTCTTCCTAGAATACAGAACATTTACACACTTGACATACTGGACCATAAAGAAAGCCTCAATAATAGTAAAACGATTAAAATCATTCAGACAATTCTTGGACTACAATAAAATTAAATTTGAATACATTAAAAAAAGACAATATATCCTAAATATTTTGTAAGTAAGCAGTAACATTGGCCATAGCCAATGGATCAGAGATTAAAAAAAACCTTAATAGAAATTATAAAACATTCAGCTGACTCATAATAATAACAAAACATCATAAAAATTACAGAATGCAACGAAAAGAGGGACTATTATAGCATATAAACTATATATCAAAAAATGCTGAAAATTAATTACATATTCATATTTAGAAGTTAGTAATAACAGAAGTTGATAAAATTATCAAATAGTTATCAGAAAAGTTATGCCAACAAATGTGTAGTAGACAAAACAGAAAAAAATCAAAAGTTGGATACTGAAATATTAATAAAGTTTCCAGAAAGACTGATCAATAGAAAGAAAGAGAAAAAGAAAAGGAAGATTTGAAATAAAATTTAATGCAAAAAATAAATCATTGCAGATTTTAGAGAAACAATAAATTATACAAAAATATTTCTCATATATTAGTATATATATATTATATATTTGATATATTTGGATACATACTAAAATACATATATTATCTATTTTATATTATTAACATATTTGGAAGTTCAGCTGAGCTGGGAAGTTGGAGCTGAACTACTAGGTAATTGAGTAACCATTTAAAAGCAATAGTCAAAAATGAATAAAAGTGGCCAGAGTCAGCATCCATGTCTTATTCCTGATCTTAGTGAAAAATCAGTGTATCACCACTGAGTATGATCTTAACTGTGGGCATATATAATATATAGCCTTTATTATGCTGGTTGATTTCCCTCTAAACCCAGTGTATTGGAAATTTTATCATGAAGATGTTGAAATTTGTCAAATGTTTTTATGCATCTGTTGAGATGATTACATGATTTTATCCTTCATTTTACTAATGTGGTACATCATCTTGATTTGTGGATGTTGAACCATCCTTGCATCCCTGGAATAAATTACACTTGATTATGATACACACTTCTTTTCATATATTGCTGAAATCAGTTTGCTAATATTTGGTTGTAAATGTTTTCATCTTCGTTCATCTAGGGTTATTGGTCTGTAATAGTCTTTTCTTGTAATGTCCTTGTTTGCCTTTAGTGTCAGGGTAATGCTGGCCTTGTAAAATGAGTTTTTAAGTGTTCCCTCTTCTATTGTTAAGAATAGTCTAAGGAGGATTGTTATTCTGATTTAAATGTTACATAGAATTCACCAGTGAAGCCCTCTGTTCCTGGACTTTTGTTTTTTGGGAAGTTTTTGATTAGTGACTCAATCTCCTTACTAATAATCAGTCTGTTCAGATTGCCTATTGCATCATGTTAGTTCTGGTAGGTTGCATGTTTCTAGGAATTTCTCTATTTCTTCTAAGTTGTCCAATTTCTTGGAGTATAATGGTTCATAGTAGTCTCTTATGATCCTTTGTATTTCTGTGATATCAGTTGTAATGTTTCCTCTTTCATATATAATTTTATTTATTTGAGTTTTCTGTCATTTTCTCTTAGTAAGTCTAGCTAAGAATTTGTCTGTTTTGGTTATCATTTCAGAAAACCAACTCTTAGCTTCTTTGATCTTTTCTATATGTCCACTCTGACTTTTATTATTTCTTTCCTTCTGCTAACTTTGGGATTAGTTCCAAAGGAGTAAAGTTAGGTTGTTTATTTGAGATTATTTTTTTCTTAATGTAGGTGTTTATCTAAACAATTTCCTTTTTAACTGCTTTTGATGCATTCCAAAAATTCTTCTATGTTTTCTTTAAATTTTCATTTGTCTCAAAAGATGCTTGATATGATATCAGCCTTCTCAGACTTACTAAGATTTATTTTATGGCCTAACATACAATCTCTCCTGAGGAGTATTCATGTAAGAAGGAGAAACCAAAGGTATCCAATTCAGAAAGGAATAAGTAAAATTGTATTTGCAGATGACATGATATTATATATAGAAAATTCTAAAGATTCCACCAAAAAACTGTTAGAACTAATACAGAATTTCAATAAATTTATAAGATACAAAATCAATATACAAAAATCAGCTGCATTTCTATACAAAAATTATCAGAGAAATTGAGAAAACTATTCCATTTACGGTAGCATCAAAAAGAATAAAATAGTTAATAACAAATTTAATCAAGGAAGTGAAAGATCTAGACACTGAAATGTTAAGATTTTGATCAAATAAATTGGAAAGGACACCAAATAAATGGAAAGATAGTCTGTGTTCATAAATTGAAAGAATTAATGTTGAAATGTCTGTACTACCCAAAGTGATCTGCCGATTCAGCACAATACCTATCAAAATTTCAGTGTCATTTTTCAAAAAAATAGAAAAAAAATCCTAAAATTGGCTTGGAAGCACAAAAAGACCCTGAAGAGCCAAAACAACCTTAATTTCAGAAGTGAAGGTGACAAAACAAAAAATAAACAAGTGGAACTACACCAAACTAAAAAGCTTCCATATCACAAGGAAGCCATCAACAAAATGAAAAGGCAACTTATAGAATGGGAGAAAATATTTGCAAACCACATATCCAATAAATAAAGAGTTAGTATCCAAATGTGGGGTAAATGACAGAATTTCCAGAATCTCCTTCCTAGCCTTAGTTCATTTATATACCGATAGGTGTTTACCACTGCAGAGTCTCCCGTGGATCTGGGCAACGGGTGGAGAGAAAGCAACCATTCTCTTCTCCCTTCTGTTCCTGGTACATAATTGGTATGGCATCTGCCAGTCACTAAAGACCCACAAATGGAGTTCCTCCTGGAAGGGGCATGCAGGAGGTAGAGAGCTCACTGTGGCAGCAGAGCCCAAGGTGCAGCTAGAGGAGAAGGATGGTGCAAAGCCTGGCCAGCAAATTTGAGCAAGCTGTGAGCAATAAATTTTTTTTTCCCAACCTACCCTTTCCCATGACTTACTTTGTTTTCATCATTTTATAAAGGATTTGCCTTGAGCTGGAAATACCTTTCCCCCCAGAGCTTCACCAAAATATACAATGAATTCAAACAACTCAATAGCAAAAAATAAATAACCCTATTACAAAATGGGTAGAGGAACTGAGTAGATATTTTTCCAAAGAAAACACAAATGGCCAACAAGTATATGAAAACATGCTCAACATCATTATTCATCAGGATCATAACTGCAATGAGGTATTATCTTGCACCTTTTAGGATGACTATTGTAAAAAAGACAAGCAATAACAAATACTGGTGAGGATGTAAAGAAGAGCAAACCCTTGTACACTATTGGCAAGAATATTAACTTGTGAAGCCAGTATGGAAAACAGTATGAGGATTCGTTAAGAAATTAAGAGTAGAACTACCATATGATCCAGTAATCCTACTTCTGAATATATACACAAAGGAAACAAAATCATTTTGTCAAGGAGATATCCAGATTGCCATTTTCAAAACATCATTATTCACAGTAGCCAAGGTATAGAAACAACCTATCTATCTATCCATGGATTAATGGATAAAGAAAATAAAGAAAAGATGGTGTGTGTGTGTGTGTGTGTGTGTGTGTGTGTGTATACACTGTGGAGTATTATTCAGCCTTAAAGAATAAGGAAATTTGCCATTTGCAAAAACATAGGTGAACCTAGAGGATGTTATACTAAGTGAAATAAGCCAGACAGAGAAAGACAAATAACATGTTATATATGGAATCTATTAAAATAAAAGTTTTGGAAAAGAGAGTAGAAAAGTTGTTGCCAGGGGCCAGGACAGGGGTAATAGGAACAGGTTTATAAAATGGTACAAATTTTTATTTATTTATAAGATGAATAAGGTCTGAGGTTCTGACGTATAATATGGTGACTATAGTTAGTAACTATAATGTATAATGGAGATTAAGATTGTAGTTAGACAATTTTAAGATTAAGATTAAGATTAGACAACATTGTAGTATAATCATCACACTTGCTGAGACTAGATATTAATTATTCCAGCCACAGGAAAGAAAGGGTAATTATGTGATGTAACAGAGGTGCTATCATCTACAATATATAAATGTATCCAATCTGTGTGTTGAACAGGTTAAATTTATAGAATATTATATGTCAAATATATTTCAATAAAAAATAAAATAAGTAAAAGGTAACCCCTCCAACAATAAAAGACAGCTCCTCTCAAATGTCAGATCTTCAAGACATAAATGGACTGTTAAAAAATTTGCTAAGAGAAAAAATAAATCAACAAGTTAAGCCTTTAATCATTATTGAGACGGTATAAGCAAGAGTCTAAAACCTGAGAAAGTGCTGACGCCCCCTGTTCCATGGAACAGCAATGCCTGAGGATCAGGTGGAATACCTTGGGGGTCATATCTCTGTTGAGGGAGCGGTGAACACAGTGCTCTAGCAGTTTTATGGACCTGGATGTTGAGGTGGGTGGGGGTCATGCAAGGGGAAGTCAACACAAAAGAGGGCTAAAAGTGGAAAATCCAGGGTACTAAATTCCAAGTAAGGAAAAATAAAAATGTTTTCCAAGTTTTTCCCTTGCTCCGCCTGTTAAGAAAAGCCCCACAGAGGAGACTTCCTCCCAAGGACTCAGGTAGGTAGAGACCTAGGAATGAAGTCCTGGGACTAATAAGGTGAACTGTTGAAAGAGCACCACCAGCGTGAGGGCTAAGCATTTGGGTGCAGCTCCGTTCAGAGGCTGTGCTCCAAGTCGGGTGTGCAGAGGGAATTATTCCCTCCTCAGGCCTGTCAGGTAAAGCCTGTGTAATTAATTAATTGTCTATGGTCAGCCTGAAATGACAAGTAGATTTTTAACCAGGAGACAGACTCTTCAATACTGAGCAATTTTCTTCCAATATATTTAGGAAGATATAGGCAAATTCCTAGAAAACATAATTTATAAAACTGCCACAAATACAAATAGTATATTTAATAAGTCCTGTATCTATAAAAGAAGTTGAATTCATATTTTTAAATATTTCCAAAATGAAATTTCTAGACCCAGGTGGGCTTTACTAGCAACTTCTTTCAAATATTAAAGCAAAAGCTATTTAAATAAAATTATTAGGAAATCAGGAAAATAGGAAATAATCCAAACCTTTTAAAATTGGGTTATAATTATCTTAACAATAAAACCAGATCTGGATACTACCAGGAAAAAAAAATTACAGTAGGAAGTCCCTCTCAGAAGCAGAGGATAAAAGCCCAAATCTGATAATACATGAAAAGTTTAAAAACCTAAACACATGTTTAACCTATGGTTTTAGAATTGGCTTAACATTAGAAATTTAACCATTGTATAATGAAGAAAAATTTTATATCCTAAATAAATAAAGAAAAATAAGTTTCAAAAGATCTTCACCTATCATCATAGAAACAACTAAGCAAAAATAAAGGAAAACATTATTTAATAAATAGTGCCTACAAAAGTACAAAAAATATCATACTTACTTTTAAATATTGAAAGCTTTTCTTTGAGATTGGGAATGAGATAAAGAAGCCCCTTGTTACCACTTAATACTGCATTTGGAGTCCAAGCCACCCATGGACAGGGCAAAAAGGAGGGTGATGGATTGATAACAGATTATGATAGATAATAGACAGATGTTGAAATAAATATGACTGTAATTATATTCACATGATGCAGCTGTACCTTGCCAAAATATCTTAAGACAGATACAAAGTCTTTTAGTAAAGTTACCACATGATTATTATATGAAGTAAACACAAAGAGTGATTGAAGATAGCTAATCCAGGAATGACAAAATCAAAGGACAAGTGAGTATTTATATGAAAGTGAAGGAGAAAATGTCTGAACTGTCATTAAGGAACCCTAAGGAAAGCTGAGGTGTATAGTACCCAGAAAAATCACCAAAATCCAGTTGGATATTTTGGATAATAGGTAAAGAAATGTGGCATATAAAGCAAATCAGGACAGTTGGAATTCAGGTAAGCCCTCTGTGTTTCACAGAATCAATATCTAAAAGGAATAATGAGGGTCTTCCTTATTTTAAACATCAAACATCTTAATCATCTGAATGTCAGCTTTCCTTAATTGATACATATAATGTGGCCTTTTAGAAAAATAAACCATATAAATCTCAATTCTTCATAACTAACTACATATAATAAACTTGCACATTTCTGGAATCCAGAGATAGCCTCAATATTTGGCAGTTTCAATTAAGGTATGTATAATTTAATATTAGTGTGTTCATTCCTTGGATGTTTATTCAATAATAGAATTCCTGTGATGAGCTTATCTTATTAAAGAATAAACTGAGGCACATTAAAATTTTCAAGAGTTTATTTGAGTATCCATCCATTCAAATTGGACAGCGTCAACCCAGAAGTGGTCAGGAGTACTCCAGGACAGGGGCTAAGGAAGAGGTTTTATCAAGACTCTGAGCAAAGCAAGGGAATCGTAGTCATACCTTGGAGTTATTGTAGGTTTAGTTCCAGTCTACTGCACTAAAGTGTATATATCTATAAAGTGAGTCAAATGAATTTTTTGGTTTCTTACTGCATGTGACAGGCATGTTTACACTATAGTATAGTCTGTTAAATGTTTAATAGCATTATTTCTAAAAAAACAATGCAAATACCCTAATTAAAAATAATTTATTGCTAAAAAATACTCACCATCATGTAAGCTTTCAGCGAGTTATAGTCTTTTTGCTGGTTGAGGGTCTTGCCTCAATATTGATGGCCAGTGACTAACCCAGGGTGGTAGTTGCTGAAGGTTGGGGTGGCCGTGGCAATTTTTTCAAATAAGACAATTTGGAAGTTGTCCGCATGAATTGACTCTTCCTTTCACAAATGATTTCTCTATAGCACACCATGCTGTTTGATAGTATTTTACACACAGTAGAACTTCTTTCATAATTGGAGTCAATCTTCTCAAACTCTGCTGTTGCTTTATCAACTAAGTTTCTGTAACATTCTAAATCTTTTGTTGTTGTCTCAGCAATCTTCGTAACATCTTCACCAGGGATAGTTTCTAACTCAAGAAACAATTTTCTCTGCTCATCCATAAGAAAGCAACTACTCATCCATTCGAGTTTTATCATGTGATTGAAGCAATTCATTCACATGTTCAGGCTCCACTTCTAATTCTTGTTCTCTTGCTATTTCTACCACACTTTCAGTTACTTCCTCCAAAGACATCTTGAAGCCATCAAAGTCATCCATGAGTGTTGGAATCAACTTCTTCCAGATTCCTGTTTATGTTGATATTTTGACCTTTCTTATGAATCATAATTGTTCTTAATGGCATTGAGAAGGTAAATCCTTTCCTGAAGGTTTTCAATTTACTTTGCCCAGTTCCTTCAGTGGAATGACTGTCTTTGGCAGCTATAGCCTTACAAAATGTATTTTGTGAATAATGAGACTTGAAAGTCAAAATTACTCTTTGATCTATGAGCTGAAGAATGTATGTTATGTTAGCAAGCATAAAAAAGCATTCATCTTGTTGTACATCTACATCAGAGTTCTTGGGTGACTGGATGTTAATGAGCAGTAACGTTTTGAAAAAAACCTTTTTTCCTATCAATAGATCTCAATAGTAGGTTTAAAATGCTCAGAAAACCATGCTGTAAACAGAGGTGCTGTCATTCAAGCTCTGTTTTTCCATTTATAGAGCACAGGCAGTGTAGATTAGGCATAATTCTTAAGGGCCCTAGAAATTTTGGAATGGTAAATGAGCATTGGCTGCAATTTAAAAGTCACCAGCTACATTAACCCCAACAAGGTCAGCCTGTCCTTTGTAGCTTTGAAGCCAAGCATTGATTGACTTCTCTCTCACTATGGAAGTCCTAGATGACATCTTCCAATAGAAGGCTGTTTCATCTACAATGAAAATCTGTTGTTTAGTGTAGCTACCTTCATGAATTATTTTAGCTAGCTCTTCTGGATAATTTGTTGCAGTTTCTCCTTCAGCACTGCTGCTTCACCTGCACTTTTATGTTATGGAGATGACTTCTTTCTTTAAACGTCACAAACCAACAAATTTTTCTTTTGCAGCTTTCTCAACTGTTTCAGCCTTCACAAATTGAATAGAGTTAAGGCCTAGTTGTGGATTAGGTTTTGGCTTAAGGGAACGCTGTGGCTGATTTGATCTTCTATCCCAATGACTAAAACTTTCTCTCCCTCAGCAATAAGTCTGTTTTGCCTTCTTATGATTCATGTGCTCACTGGACTAGCACTTTTAATTTCCTTCAAGAACTTTTCTTTTGCATTGTCACACCTTGGCTAACTGGTACAAGAGGGCCCAGCTTTTTGTCTGTCTCAGCTTTCAACATGCCCTCCTCATTAAGCCTAAATCATTTCTAGCTTTTGATTTAAGGTGAAAGATGAGTGGTTCTCCCTTTCACTTGAACACTTAGAGGGCATTTTAAGAGTACTGATTGGTCTAATTATAATATTGTTGTGTCTCAAAGAACAAGGAGGTCTGAGGTGAAGGAAAGAGATCAGAAAATAGATGGTTGGGGGAGCAGTCAGAACACACAAAACATTTGTTGATTGCTATTTTATATGGATTCAGTTATTGGTGTCTCAAAACAATTACAATAGTAACATCAAAGTGAGGTGAGATCACTGATCCTAGATCACCATAATGAATATAATAATAATGAAAGAGTTCAAAGTATTCTGAGAATTAACAAATTGTGACAGAGACACAAATGAACAAATGCTATTGGAAAAATGGTGCCAATAGACTTGCTTGGTGCAGGGTTGCCACAAACCTCCAATTTGTAAAAAATGCAATACCTGTGAAGCACAAAAGAGTGAAGTGAAATAAAACAATGTATGCCTGTATTTGATTGGCTATAGCTTAAGTGGTTGCCTTATTTGGGAAAGCCTAGTTAGTTGTTTGTGATCTGTGATTCTTAACTTTCTCTCAGAACACTGGCTTACCTTTTAGTTTAAATAAGTAGACTGCCAAGTCATTAGAGCCACTGCAATCTAATGGCCTCCTCCTTTAATTGCTTTAACAATGTCAATATAGCTTGAGAGCATCCCCACATCACCCTATACAGGAAATCGCTTCCATGTGGATTAATTATATAAATATAAAATAAAAGTAAAACCCTAGTTTTCTTTTTACAAATGCTCAGAGAATACATTCTTGAATTGTGATGTTAAAAAGGTGTTAAAAAGAATATATAGAACAGTATCTCATGAAGGAAAGGAATTAATATATTAGACTGTGTTTTAGGAATTTCTCTTCTAAAAAGAACATTAAAAAGAGTATGCATGCAAGGTAAGAATTTGGAAAAGGTATTTGCAATGTATTTAAATGAAGAATAGATCAAATCAACAAAACCTCTCTGGATCTCAAACACATTTATACCTGAGGTCAAATCTTACACATTTTCAAAGTTTTGAAAGAACTCTTATTTTAACTTAACTACTTCAGCAATCCAAAAGTAGATAAAAAATGAGAGTACAGATTAAACTGTATAATGAGCAGTTAACTCAATAACTTTTAATGACCATAAAAAATGGATATGTCCAGGACTGAAGCACAATCTCATCCAGGGTCATAAAACTCTATTTTCTGTAATCTTATGAGAGCTGTAACTCTTATGAGAGCCATGAAGTACATGTCCCCTCTCCCAGTCTAAAACCTTGTGGCTTGTCTGATTGCCCTTTACAGTGAGTGAGGTTAATATCTTTTGCCTATAAAATCTCATGCTTATTTTATAAGAAATGCAGGTAAAGAAAGATTGTGAACTATATATTCACATTTGCTAACATAGAGATATTTGCTCAATCCCCTTTATTGAAAAAAAATATTTAATTAAAAAAAATCTTATCCCCAAATTCTTTGTGTTCTTTAAAAAAAAATCAGCCTTATGTTTCATAGTACATTTCAGGTCAAAAATTCAAGCTTTAACCAAGTGTTAACCAAGGTATAGTTAAATATTACTCATTCTTATTAACAATATGGGAAATGACAATATAATTTTTTTAAAGCCTGAACACTTCTGTACATAAACAATCTAGACAATTAAGGAAAAAACAAACAAACCAGGATTTATTTTTCTCTAGGTAATGTCTTTGGTTCTTTATTTCATTTTGTTTGTGTTGGCACTGCTTATGAAATTAAACTAGTAAAAAATATATGAACATCCGACACACAAAAATCATACTGATAATTCTTTATCTACTTTTTTGCTGTTGGTTAAATACAAACCTTCTATTAACTATAAGAGGAGAACTCTTTAACAGTTCTAAAGAATATATCCCAGACTGTGAGAAAAACTGTTTTTTGGCTATTATTTCCCATGAAATCTTTTTAACTTGTTTATTATAGCTATTATTTATGATAATGCTGTTGTATGCATTATTACAACCCTGTATTTTCAGTAAAATGCCCAATAAATGTATTTTAAAAATGCATTCTTCCCTAACTGCTTGAGATAAAATGTTGCTGTCATTTTACTGAACTGCACAAGCACATAAACATGGAAATAATAAATGTTTTAAAGTTTCTAAAGCACTGAATGGTAGGAAATTAATCTGCATCATCACAACCTCTTTCATAACATTTTTTAATGAGTCAGATCATCTATTCCATTTAATGGCCAAAGTGGATCATTTCTTCAAGAGATGTGTCAGTGCAAAGAGCAATATGAATTTGCTTTATACTTCAAAGGTCTGAAAATAGGGACTGAAACTTTTCAATTTAGTACAGAACATAACTCTGTATCTTGGTTTCTTCCAAGATCACAGATTCATCATTTAACCTAGAACTAAATGTTCTAAATGGGAAAAGGGAAGCATTCTAAAATTAATGTTACAAGGTGGTATTTGTTCCAGTGAATTTAAAGCAGTATCTTTAATCAGCATATGTCCTGATTTTGCTGCTGCAAACATGAAATGGAACAACTGAGATCCTAAGAAATAATACTGTTTATCACATGAAACACATAAATATTTATCACATTTAAATCTTTATCACATTTAAAACATTAAACAGAGATTTCAGGTCAAGAAATATAGTCCTGACTAAAATGTTTTCTAGTACTTCAAATATTGTCTCATTTTATGAATAAAGTGTTATGTGCTATTTTTTGTATTTTGCCTTTTTGGAACATTTTTTTTTCTGATATATAGTATAATTTTTTCATGCTTTTCTAATGAAAGAATTCCATGAATCGTCAATAAAAGATACTAGGTCTAGCCCCTTTACATCTCATTGATCAAACATTTTCACAGAATTCATATACATCTGCAATTAATTAGGCACCCTAGGGTTTTATGGGCCTTGTTTAGAAATTATTTTCTAGAGATTTTTTAGTACTACATCTAGAGATCATTAGGGTTTTCCCCGAATATTCCAGTTCTCTCCTGTATACTTTTAAGAGATTAATTGTGATCCCCCTCTCCACTGAAATTAATCTTGGCTACATTTTCTGGAAAGTGAAACGTAAAATATTTGTGGGCCATATTCCACCCACCACCATTCCCCCTTTTCTTTTTTCATTTAAGTACATGTGGAAATGAAACATATCACCTTGGATCATTGAATTGTTAGTATATTCAGAAAAATCCCCTGCATTGTCTATGTACATTAACCAGAAAATATTTTTGCTGTCTTAAGACTCTGAGAATTTGTGGGAGGAGAATTGTTATGCAGCATAATTTAGGCTATCTTAATTCATATTGTATGCTTTTATATCCTTCATAATGATAACAAAGCTGTATGTTTCAAAATAATGCTTTAAAAAGAGAGTAAGATAATAATAAATAATATTGTTTAGCATAAAATATATCATTGGTATTTAATGTAAATATAAAATATGATACCTTTCAAAGCATATGTGACAACTTATGTACCTAGAATATGCCATCAAAGAGTTGAATTATTATTTTTTATTAAGGAATTATTGATATACACTCTTATGAATGTTTCACATAAAAAATAATGGGGTTACTATATTCACCAATATTATCAAGTCCACACCCATATGCCATTGCAGTCACTGTCCATCAGTGTAGTACAATGCCACAGATTCACTATTTCCCTTCTCTGTGCTACACTCTCTTCCCTGTGAACCCCCACACCATGTGTTCTAAACATAATACCCCACAATCCCCTTCTCCATCCCTCGCCACCTGTGCTCCCATGCCCCTCCCTTTTTGTAACCACTAGTCCCTTCTTGGAGTCTGTGAGTATGTTGCTGTTTTGTTCCTTCACTTTTGCTTTGTTGTTATACTCCACAAATGAGGGAAATCATTTGGTGCTTGTATTTCTCCTCCTGACTTATTTTACTGAGCATAATATCCTCCAGCTCCATCCATGTTGTTGTAAATGGTAGGATTTGTTTTCTTCTTATGGCTGAATAGTATTCTATTGTGTATATGTACCACCTCTTTTTTATCCATTCATCCACTGATGGACACTTAGGTTGCTTCCATGTCTTGGCTATTGTAAATAGTGCTGAGATAAACATAGGGGTGCATATGTCTTTTTGAATTTGAGACGTTGTATTCTTTGGGTAAATTCCAAGGAGTGGGATTCCGGGTCAAATGGTATTTCTATTTTTAGTTTTGTGAGGAACCTCCATATTGCTTTCCACAATGGTTGAACTAGCTTACATTCCCACCAGCAGTGTAGGAGGGTTCCCCTTTCTCTTCATCCTCGCCAGCATTTGTTGTTCTTAGTCTTTTCAATACTGGACATCCTAACTGGTGTGAGATGATATCTCATTGTGGTTTCAATTTGCATTTCCCTGATAATCAGTGATGTGGAGCATCTTTTCATGTGTCTGTTGGACATCTGAATTTCTTCTTTGGAGAATTGTCTATTCATATCCTCTGCCCATTTTTTAATCAGGTTATTTGTTTTTGGGTGTTGAGGTGTGTGAGTTCCTTATATATTTTGGATGTTAACCCCTTGTCATATATGTCATTTACAAATGTATTCTCCCATACTGTAGGATGCCTTTTTGTTCTGTTGATGGTGTACTTTACCATACAGAAGCTTTTTAGTTTGATATGGTCCCACATGTTCCTTTTTGCTTTTGTTTCCCTTGCTCAAGGAGATGCATTCAGGAAGAAGTTGCTCATGTTTATATTCAGGAGATTTTTGCCTATGTTTTCTTCTAAGAGTTTTATGATTTTATGACTTACCTTTAGATCTTTATCCATTTTGATTTACTTTTGTGTATGGGGTTAAACAATCCAGTTTCATTCTCTTGTATGTAGCTGTC
This sequence comes from Smutsia gigantea, assembly GCA_032199065.1. Lineage (NCBI taxonomy): Eukaryota > Metazoa > Chordata > Mammalia > Pholidota > Manidae > Smutsia > Smutsia gigantea. Next base: position 42,109 of record JAVSCE010008995.1, read on the forward strand.
CAGTTTGCCAACACCAGTTGTTGAAGAGGCTATCATTTCCCCATTGTATGTCCATAGCGCCTTTATCATATGTTACTTGACCGTATATGGTTGGATTTATATCTGGGATTCTCTAGTCTGTTCCATTGGTCTAATGTTCTGTTCTTGTGCCAGTACTAAATTGTCTCAATTACTGTGGCTTTGTAGTGGAGCTTGATGTTGGGGAGCATTATCCACCCAGCTTTATTCTTCCTTCTCAGGATTGCTTTGGATATTCGGGGTCTTTTGTGGTTCCATATGAATTTTAGAACAATTTGCTCTAGTTCATTGAAGAATGCTGTTGGTATTTTGATAGAAATTGTATTGAATCGGTAGATTGCTTTAGGGTGGATGCCATTTTAACAATATTAATTCTTCCTGTCCATGAGTATGGGATGTATTTCCATTTATTGATATCTTCTTTTATTTCTCTCATGATTGTCTTGTCATTTTCAGAGTATAGGTCTTTTACTTCCTTGGTTAGGTTTATTCCTAGGTATTTTTTTTAATGCAGTTGTAAATAGAATTGTTTTCCTGATTTCTCTTTCTGCTAGTTCATTGTTAATGTAGCAGAATGAACAGATTTCTGTGTATTAACTTTGTATCCTGCAACCTTGCTGATTTCAGATATTAGATCTAGTAGTTTTGGAGTAGGTTCTTTAGACTTTTTTAGGTACAATATCATGTCATCTGCAAACAGGGACAGTTTAACTTCTTCCTTACCATTCTGAGTGCCATATATTTCTTTGTGTTGTCTAATTGGTGTGGCGAGGACCTCCAGAACTATGTTGAATAAAAGTGGAGAGAATGGGCATCCTTGTCTTCTTCCCAATCTTAAAGGAAAGGCTTTCAGCTTCTTGCTGTTAAGTATGATGTTCGCTTTGGGTCTGTCATATATGGCCTTCATTATGTTGAGGTACATGCCCTCTATACCCAATTTGTTGAGAGTTTTTATCATGAATGTATGTTGAATTTTGTCAAATGCTTTTTTGGCATCTATGGAGATGACCGTATGTTTTTTTCCTTCTTTTTGTTAATGTGGTGGATGATATTGATGGATTTTCTAATATTGTACTATCCTTGCATCCCTGGAATAAACCCTACTTGATCATGGTGGATTATCTTTTTCATATATTTTTAAATTCAGTTTGCTAATATTTTGCTGAGTATTTTTGCATCTATGTTCATCAGGGATATTGGTTTGGTGTCTTTGCCTGGTTTGGGTATTAGAGTGATATGATATCGGCCTCATAGAATAAGTTTGGAAGTTTTCCCCCTTCTACATTTTGGAAAACATTAAGGAGGATGGGTATTAGGTCTTCACTAAATGTTTGATCAAGTTCAGCAGTGAAGCCATCTGATCCCAGCGGTTTTGTTCTTAGGTAGATTTTTGATTATCAATTCAGTTTCATTGCTGTTACTTGGTCTGTTCCAATTTTCTGTTTACTTTCTGGGTCAGCCTTGGAAGGTTGTATTTTTCTAGAAAGTTGTCCATTTCTTCTAGGTTGTCTAGCTTGTCAGAATATAATTTTTCATAGTATTCTCTAATAATTCTTTGTATTTCATTGGTGTCTTTAGTGATTTTTCCTTTCTCATTTCTGATTCTGTTTATGTGCATAAACTCTCTTTCTTTCTTGATAAGTCTGGCTAGGGGTTTATCTATTTTCATTTTCTCAAAGAATCAGGTCCTGCTTGCATTGATTCTGTCTGTTCTTTTATTCTTATTGCTTTTATTTCTGCTCTAATCTTTCTTATGTCCCTCCCTCTACTGACTTTGGGCCTCATTTGTTCTTCTTTTTCTAGTTTAGTTAATTGTGAGTTTAGACTGCTCATATGGGGTTGTTCTTCTTTCCTGAGGTTGGCCTGTATTGCAGTATGCTTCCCTCTTAGCACAGCCTTTGCTGCCTCCCACAGATTTTGTGGTGTTTAATTATTGTTGTCATTTTGTCCATATGTTGCTTGATCTCTGTTTTTATTTGATCATTGATCCATTGGTTATTTAGTAGCATGTTGTGAAGTCTCCATGTGTTTGTGGGATTTTTCGTTTTCTTTGTGTAATTTACTTCTGGTTTCATACCTTTGTGGTCTGAGAAGATGGCTGGTAGAATTTCAATCTTTGAATTTACCGAGGCTCTTTTTGTGGCCTAGTATATGATCTATTCTTGAACATGTCCCATGTGCACTTGAGAAGAATATGTATTCTGCTGCTTTTGGTTGTAGAGTTCTGTAGATGTCTGTTAGGTCCATCTGTTCTAATGTGTTGTTCAGTGCACCTGTCTCCTTACTTATTTTCTGTCTGGTTGATCTGTCCTTAGGAGTAGGTCGAGTGTTGAGGTCTCCTAGTACGAATGCATTGCATTCTATTTCCCCTTTTAATTTTGTTAGTATTTGTTTCTCATATGTAGGTGCTCCTTTGTTGGATGCATAGACATTTATAATGGTTATTTCTTCTTGTTGGATTGACCCCTTTATCATTATATAATGTCCTTCTTTCTCTTTTGTGACTTTCTTTGTTTTGAAGTCTATTTTGTCTGATACAAGTACTACAACTCCTGCTTTTTTCTCCCTATTAGTTGCATGAAATATCTTTTTCCATGCCTTCACTTTTAGTCTGTGCATGTCTTTGGGTTTAATGTGAGTCTGTTGTAGGCAGCATATAGATTGGTTCTGATTTTTATCCATTCAGTGACTCTGTGTCTTTTGATTGGTGCATTTAGACCGTTTACATTTAGGGTGATTATCAATAGGTATGTACTTATTGCCATTGCAGGCTTTAGATTCGTGCTTATGAAAAGTGCAAGGTTAACTTCCTTATTATCTAAGAGTCTAATCTAACTCATTTAGTATGCCATTACACACACAAACTAAAGGTTCTTTTTCTCTCCTCTTTTTTCTTCCTCCTCCATTCTTCATATATTAGGTATCATATTCTGTACTCTTTGTCTATCCCTTGACTGACTTTGAGGGTAGTTGATGTAATTTTGCATTTGCTCAGAAATGAACTGTTCTTTCTTTACTATGGATTTATTAACTCTGGCAACAGCTATTAAACCTTAGGAACACTTCCATCTGTAGCAGTACCTCCAAAATAAACTGTGGAGACAGTTTGTGGGAGGGAAATTCTCTCAGCTTTTGCTTATCTCGAAATTTTTTCATCTCTCCTTCAAATTTAAATGATAATTTTGCCAGATACAGTATTCTTGGTTCAAGGCCCTCTGCTTCATTGCATTAAATATGTCATCCCACTCCCTTCTGGCCTGTAAAGTTTCTGTTGAGAAGTCTAATGATAGCCTGATGGGCTTTCCTTTTTATGTCATCTTATTTCTCTCTCTGGCTGCATTTAAGGTCTGTTCTTATCCTTTATCTTTGCCATTTAAATTATTGTATATCTTGTTGTCTTCCTTGGGTCCCTTGTGTTGGGAGATCTGTACACCTCCATGGCCTGGTAGACTATCTCCTTCCCCAGATTGTTGAAGTTTTCAGCAGTCACCTCCTCAAAGACACTTTCTATCACTTTTTCTCTCTCTTCTTCTTCTGGTACCCTTGTAATGGGAATATTTTTCTGTTTGGATTGGTCACACAATTCTCAGTATTCTTTCAATCTTAGAGATCCTTTTTTCTCTTTGTGTCTCAGCTTCTCTGTATTCCTCTTCTTTAATTTCTATTCCATTTACCATGTCTTCTACTGTATCTAATCTGCTTTTAAATCCCTCCATTGTATGTTTCATTTCAGATGTATAATTTCTTAATGATTGAATCTACATCCTAACCTCATCCCTGAGTTCTTGAATATTTTTCTGTACCTCCATGAGCATGTTTATGATTTTTATGTTGAACTCTCTTTGATGAAGATTGATTAGTTCAGTTTCATTTGTCCCTTTACCTGTGTTTGTGAGATTTTGGTCTGAACCAGGTTCCTTTGATGTTTTTTATTTGTATGTGGTGCCCTCTAATGCTCAGAAGCTCTAGTCTCTGCAGCTGCTCATCCCCTGGATTGATGTTGGGGTTCGTGGGGGAGTGGCGCTTGTGTCCAGTTTCATGACGTCTGCTCTTTTCTCCCAGTGTATGTAGTCTGGCAAAGCCTTCTTTCCTGTTGCTCTTTAGGAATCATTGTTTTAACTGTATTTTCATATTATATGTGGTTGTAGGAGGAGTTGTCTGTCTCACCTCTCATGCCCCATTCTTGAATCTCTCTCACCAATACCTGTTTATCTATTGATAGTTCTTCCTATACAGATGAATTTTTAAGGCTACTCTTCATTTATCCTAATAACAACTGTGTTGCCTAATAACAACATTGACTATATTTTCATATTATATGTGGTTTTAGGAGGAGTTGTCTGTCTCACCTCTCATGTCCCCATCTTGAATCTCTCTCACCAATACCTTTTTATCTATTGATAGTTCTTCCTATACAGATGAATGTTTTAGACTACTCTTCATTTATCCTAATAACATCTGTGTTGCCCAGAAATTTTTTGTTTTTTTGTGTCTAATTTTTTTTTAGTGATTCTTGCCCTGCAGACTATCATGTAAATGGAATAGTTAAAAGTAACCTAAATTTAAGTGATCTTAAAAAAATCATTTTGAATCAAGAACTGGGATGAAAATAAAGGGTATCAATAGAGAGCTACTTTCCCCTATTTTGGGAATGTTATTTCCAACATAAAAAAAATAAAAAGTTGTCAATTTTGGAAAGAACAGTATGGGAAGAATATACAGTTAATATAAATATTTATTATTTAATAGTACATCTTGCATAATGTACTTGTTAAAACATATACTAAAGTTAAATTTTTATTGTTTGCTTTAGTAATAATTATCAGGTAAATAAATTTATAAGAATCCTAAATCAAACACTAATGTATATAAATAAACATTTTATGTTTTAAGTATTTTATAAAGATTGTATTTCACTAAAATTGCAATAAACCTCAAATTATGAACAAGTTCCTTCTTGCACATCTACTTTATGTATTTTTCATGGCATCCTTCAATAGTTGTTAATTAAAAGAAATGTGATAAGTGCATTTTTACATATGTGGATCAAAGAGCCATAAAATATACAAAAAGAAAAATGTTAAAGATTAAGCCAAACAGCGTTTTAAAAATTATTTATGCTTGACTAATTAGGATAGGAATAAATCAGTGTACATGAAGTAGCATGCACAAAATGAATATCAAAAGGTATTTTCTATGTAAGTACCTTCAAGATATTTAAAATAGTTTCATGAATCCAGTAGTAAGCAGCATGCCATTTATAGTCTGTCTTGTAGTTATTTTAGCATCTTTTTTTGAAAACAACTGAAGGGCTTTCAGTGAAATCAGTTTCACCAATAAATAATACAAACTCCATAAAGGAAATATTAACAATAATAATTCAGTTAATGTCTTGGAAATTTACTTCTTCTAAATGTTATTTTCTCTAATATAATGCAAAAAAATTATAAGTTATAGAGCTCTGGAAATAATTTTAATATCTTTTTTTAGGAGAGTTGTTTCATGATTAATAACATGCAGGCATTTGAGCTTCTTTAAATGAAGATTAAATTTTCAAAGACATTTTCTTCAAACTGAAAAAACCTCAAATTGATAGTCAACTACTTTTAAGTCAAAAATGATTTTTTTTGTAGCTTTCATTTTATGTCAGCTGACCCTGTTTTAATATCTGCATTTCATGCTGTATAAATAGATCTTCTTTTGTACTGTGTTCTTCAACATTTTGTACGTTAGTCCAGTGTGGAATCCTAGCAACAGACCACTTTGCTTTGTGTTATTTCTCTTTTTGGAGTGAATAGCTTTTAACTGTCAGATAGCAGTGATTCAGAAATGAATACTACTGAAGGTTTGACACCAGCACATTTAGAGACCTGGATCATCACTTTCTCCCTCCAGAATTTTAATGAAAACCTTTTTATTAAATCATTTGCACATATATTTAAGTGTTTTGATTTACTTTTTTTCATTAAAAGTATGCACTAATATGTGATACATTCTGGGAAAAGACCAAGTTATACTGAGAAAAACTATGTGAACATCCAACTTCAGTCTCCTGACATGTTCCTTGTCTAAACACAACCACAGACCATGGTTAACAGTTTGATTTGTGTTAACTTGTTCCATTTTGCCTTTAACAAACATAATTATGCACATATATCTCCTCAAATAAACATTTTTATTTTTGAAGATTGTGTCATTTATACTTATTAAGCTAACATTCCTTTTATTTTTTCATTTAACAACATGCCTCTGAAATAGTTTCATATCAGCAGTACTTGGTATAAAAATATATTCAATTATTATCACCTATAATTTTATTGTTACACAATTTTTAAAATGGGGTACATTTATCATATAAACATTTGTTTATTTTTGATAGATTTTTTCAGTCTTTAATTGGCTAAATACTGAATATGTGATAGTTATATGATTTTTAAAATGATTATTAGTTTATTTTGCCCAATGGGAAATAAATAAAATATTTACCTCAGTGGACCTGAGTCTTATCTGTTTTGGGAGTAGGATATATGTTGTGAATGGAAGATTAAGAATTTTCCTAGAATATTGGGAGAAAAAAAATCTAATCTTCAAAAATAGGATTATGTAGTAATGAAATAATGTTGAAAGCCCAGGTATTTTCTTGAGAGATGATTCTCATAAGTATATTTTAATGTCCATGTATCACCCCATGGTCAAGCTAGTAGGATTACACTTGTAGAATTACCCTGCTAAGTAGACAACATGACCCTTTCATCTTTGGCAACAGTGTGGTATTCCATAGTAAAGGGATGCAATATAGGAGAAAAAAAAGAAAAACCAAACACTTGTCCAGTTCTAGCAGTTGCAGGAGCGGCTAATGCTGATTAGGTTAGTTGAGAGTAGGTTTGAGAATAGAACTGAAGAAGATTAACATGGTACAAATAAATTAAGGAAAATTTGACAGCAAATGTTCAGATAGAGGGAGGATTTAGAAGTTAATTTCTTAGTGTTCATTAGACACCCTTAGTTTCCTTGAGGAATGACATTGAGCCAGAAAGTTGAACATGCATCTGGGAGCTTGTATAAGGAAAAAATTCTGGCAGGGTCTTTGTTGCTTTGCCCTGATGGCTGCATTATAAACCACCCTGCCCAGGACTGAATAAGTCATGTCTTTCAGATAGATGTCTATGGTGCTGTAAGGCACTGGGATGTCACTGAGTCAGGTAGGGACTTTCACCCAGGCACTGACCAAGACAGGACCACAAAGTAACATCCTTTGTGAATTTCAGTCTTGAGTGCAACAGTATAAGTCTCATAGAACACAGGTAGGATGAGACAGTGAAAGACTCTTTTGTTTGTTTGTCTTTCCCCTCTATATTATTTATTCATTTTTTATTTTGTTCCAAGTGTCCTCCTGAAAAACAGAAAAATAAGAAATGTAGACTGAACAAATTTTAATCTGAAAATGACTATACAAATTAAAGGGTTTCTTTTAAATTATTTTAAATGATATATTAAAAGAATATATTTTTATTATAAGAATAAATGTGCATTATAATAATAATAATTACATTAAAATAATTTAAATAAGATTTCTTTTAATAATTGAATTGAAGATAGTTTTAGCTGAGTGGATATTTAGTTAACTTTATCTGCTAGCCAGCCAAGGGAAAGCTTAAGAGAAATGTCAAATTATTGAAAAAACATATACAATTTTAAGTTTTCTTGCACATCCAAATTGTATTGTGAACAACTTTAGCTAAGAAGCTTTTTTCCTTTTCCAAGTTTGCTAACAAATGTTTTATTGTTGCTGTTTTGTTTCTTTTTTTATTTTCTGTTTTTATTCAGGAATGGGCTTTGAGTCTTGCAAATGCTTTTGTTTTAGCATTGTTGGAGGTAAAATATGTTTTGTTTTTTAAAAAGATTCATTAAATACCATCTAATTTTCTGTATGCTATGTTGGTTACATCCCACAGGTTTTTGTTAGGAGCATTCTCATTATTATTGATTGCTTAACTTCCTTAACTAACAGATTAGTTTTTACTAATCACTTTATGTTTGGTCAACATTTCCTCAAATGTGCATCACTAACTACAATTCAGGAATACATATACTTAGTTCTCCAGGTTTCAGGAGAGATAAACTAGTTAAACTAGTTAAAAGAGTAGTGAATAAGAAAATTACGTGTTGGAGGTAATGGATTCCTTCTAGGCCCATACTTTCCCATGATTTTTGTTCATCCAGGATTTACCGTATTGAGTAGAAAAGTATGACTGTCCTAATAATGGCATTGCTAACTCCCATCTTCCTATTCCTATCCCTGAAAGCTTTTTAAATAGTCCTTGTTTAATGATATGTAATAGCTAAAAAAAAAACCACAGGTAGAAATCATTCTTAAAAAAATAATAATTCTTATTCTATACACACTAGTGATATTACATTATAGGTTATATATACATTATATGTGTATTATGTATATGTTTCATAGTCTGTATTCTTTTATAGACATATTATCCCAAATTTTAAAGCACAGATAACCCTATGGTATTAAACTCATCAGAGTGTTTTTAACTTTACACAGTCTATAATAACACTGATATCAAAATTTAGCAAGAAAAACAGCAGAAGAAAAAGATTACCTATCTAATTTCACTTGGGGCTCTTGGTTTAATGATATACTTTCCATCATTATCTTCCTTGATATACTTAACCCTGCTTTCTTTTAAGAATATTAAAAAAATTAATGTTTATTAAGTGTACATAGGTATATATATTTTACATGCATTACCTAATTTTTTCCACACACCCCTTTAAAAGGCAGGATCATTTTACAGGTAAGGAGACATGAACACCTTAACCTCTTGTTTTTATAGATAAGTACTACATATTTAAATTAAGCAAGTAATACAAACAAAAAACTCCAAGTATTTTGTTGCACAACTCTTAAATCAAAAATAACATTGGAAGTGTAATATTAGAAAATTACAATTTGGTGACACTGAATATAAAAAATGTATGGGATATATTTTTATAAGAAGAGGGTGTACATTTTCAAAATCCATTTCATTGTTAAACATAGAAGAACAAATTATGTTGATAAAGAACTGGTATAACGTTAGAAAAAATAATAAAAATAATAAAGCAAGCTCAAATAACTTAATATGAAGGGGAAGATGACTTAGAAAATAAATGGGGATATGAGGAGTAAAAAGAAAATAGCTACACACAGAGTATAAAAAACAAGTAACAGGAAAAAGTTGACAGAATATTTTGGAAAGACTTAATTTTTTACAAAAGTTATAGGTTCACAGCAACATTAAGCAGAAGGTATATGTAGCCTACCCATTATGAAAATCCACCACCATAGTGGTACATTTGTTACAACTGATGAACCTACATTGACAGATCATTTTCATCCAAAGACTGTAGTTCATATTAGATTTTACTCTTGGTGGTGTAAATCCTATGGACTTTGAAAAGTTTGTAATGAAATGTATCTAACATTATGATATCATACAGAATAGTCTCGCTGCCCTAAAAATCCTCTGTGCTTTGCCTGTTTGTCCCTCCTTTCCCTGTAACTACTGGTAACCACTAATCCTTTAACTATCTCCATAGTTTTGCCATTTCCAGATGTTATATAGTTGGAATCATACATTATGTATCCTTTCGGATGAGCTTCTTCCCTTAGGAATATACATTTAAGGTTTTTCATGTTTCATGGCTTGATACTCATTTCTTATTAGTTCTGAATAACATTCCACTGTCCAGCTGTACCACAGTGTATTTATCATTCACCTACTGAAGGACATTTGGTTGTTTCCATGCTTTGGCAATTATGAATAAAACAGCTATAAACATCTGTTTGCAGGTTTTTTCATGGATATATTTTCAGCTTTTTTGGGTGAATATCAAGGTGTATGCATGATTGCAGTAGTATGGTTAAGAGTATGTTTAGTTTTGTAAGAATTGCAAATCTGTCTTCCAAAGTGGCTGTTTGATTTTGCATTCCCACCAGTAGTGAATGAGTGTTCTGGTTGCTCTATATCCTCACCATTATTTGGTATTATCAGTGTTATGGAGTTTGCCCACATTATAAAGGGTACATAGAGGTATCTCATTTAATTTGCATTTCCCTGGTGACATACGATATAGAAGATCTTTTTACATGCTCATTTACCATCTATATATTTTCTTTTGTGAGATGTGTGTTCAAGGATTTGGTCAATGTTTTACTAGAAAATTTGATTCATTTTCTTATTGTTGAGCTTTATGAATTAGTGTATTTTAGATGAGTCCTTTATCAGATGTATCTTTTACAAATATTTTTTCCCATTCTGTGGCTGCATATTCTCATTCTTTTCAGTGTCTCTTGCAGAACAAAAGTTTTAAATTAAGACCAGCTTATCAATTATTTCTTTCATGGGTCATGCCTTTGGTATTATATCTAAGAAGTCATTGCCACTCATTGCCATTCCCAAGGTTATCTAGATTTTCTTCTATGTTATCTTCCAAATTTTTATAGTTTTCTGTTTTACATTTAGGCCTGTAATACTTTTTGAGTTAATTTTTGTAAAGGGTGTAAGGTCTGTGTCTGGATTTTTTTTGCATGCGGATATTAATTTTTCTGGCACCATTTTTTGAAAGGATTATCTTTTCTCCATTGCATTAGCTTTGCTCCTTTGTTAAAGATCATTTGGCTATATTTATGTCAGTCTATTTTTGACTGTTTGGTCCATTAATCTTTTGTCTATTCTTTCACCAATACCACACTATCCTGATTACTTTAGTTTTATAGAATCTTTGAGTAGTGCGAGTTTGTTCTCCTTCAATATTCTTTTGGCTATCCTGAGTCTTTTGCATTTCCATATAAACTTCAGAATCACTTTATTGATATTCATAGAATATCTTACTATAATTCTTATTGATATTACATGGAATTTGTAGATCAAGTTGGGAAGAACTGACATTTTGATGATACTGAGTGTTTATCCACAAATATGGAATATCTTTACATTAATTTAGTTTTTTTTCATTTCTTTAGAGTTTTGTATATTTTCTCATATAAATCTTGTCCATATTTCATTTGATTTATATCTAATATTTCATTTTTTGGGATGCTAATATAAATTATAATGTGTTTTGAATTTCAAATTTCACTACTGATATATATAAAATCAATTGGCTTTTGTATATTGCCCTTGTATCTTGCAACCTTGATACAATTGCTTATTAGTTCTAGGAGGTTTATTTTGTTGTATTGGGTTTCCTTTTCCTCAGTTTTTTTGATTTTCCACATAAACAGTCATGCTGTCTGTGAACAAGAATTCTTTTATTTCTTTCTTCCCAGTATGCATGCCTTTTGTTTTCGTTTCTTATTTTATTAGCTAGGATTTCCAGTATGATGTTGAAAAAGAGTGGTGAGAGGTGGCATCCTTATCTTGTCTCTAAATTGGGTGGGAAAGCTTCTAGGTCTTTGCCATTAAATATGATGTCAGCTATAGGTTTTTGTGGATGTTACCGATCAAGTTAAGCGGGTACCCCCCCAGCACCCCCGCCATCCTGTTCCTAGTTTGCTGGAATTTGTTTTTATCATGACTGTGTATGATGGATTTTGTTAAGTGCTTTTTTGCGTTCTGTTGATAAGACCATTTGATGTTTCTTCTTTGGTTTGTGGATCCAGGTTTCTGACTTACATAATTTTCCTTCTCTCTAAACAATTTTTTTTTAACTTTTCATGCAAGGGAGAAACTACAGGAAAACAAACTCCCTCAATTTTTGTTTATTGAGAAAGTATTTTTTCACCTTTTTTGAAGGATGATTTCACAGGGCATGGAATTCTAGGCTGTTTCCCTCAAAACTAAGTATTTTCCCTCAACACTTCAAATGTTTCACTCTCTTCTTGTTTGCATGGTTTCTGAGTAGAAGCCAGATGGATTATTTACTTTTGCTTCTTTATAGGTAGCATGTTCTTTTCCTCTCACTTCTTTCAAGATTATTTTCATTAACTTTATTAACTTCTTCTTTCTTGTAATTTGAATATAATGTATGTTGGTGTAGGTTTTGTTTGTTTTTCTTTGTATTTATTCTTCTTGGTATTATCAGAGCTTCCTGCATCTGTGGTTTCATGTCTGACATCACTTTGGGGAAATTCCCATTCATTATTGCTTCTAATATTGCATATGTTCTTTTCTCTTTTTCTCTATTTCTAGTATTTTCATTATGCATATGTGACACATTCTGTAATTGTCTCAAAATTCTTGAATTTTCTATTCTTTTTCAGTCTTTTTTCTGTTTGCATTTCAGTTTGGAAGTTTCTATTGAGAAATCCTTAAGCTCAGTAATTCTTCCTTATTCATGTCTAGTTACTAATGAGCCTATCAAAGGCATTCTTCACTTATGCTACAGTGTTTTTGATATAAAAGCTTTTTTATTCTTTTGATATGAAAAAAATTTTAATTCTTTTTTAGAATTTTTATCTTTCTGCTTACATTGCCCATCTATTATTGCTTGCTGCCTACTTTATCCATTAGAGATTTTAGCATATAATTATAGCTTTTAAATTCCTGGTCTGATAATTTCCACATTTCTGCCATTTCTGAGGCTGGTTCTGATGCTTAATCTGTGTTTTGAAACTGTGTTTATTGCCTTTTAATATGCCTTGTAACTTTTTCCTCATGGGAAGACATGATACTATGAGTAAAAATAACTGTGGTAAGTAGGCTTTTAGTCCTCTGATTAGGTCTTAGTCATTTAATGATCCTGTGACTCTGGATTGTGAACAAAGTGCTTCTCATTTTTTTCCCCTCTTGGATGAGGCAGAATGGCTAGAGTAGACTAGATCTGAGTGTTGCCCTCCCCTAGGTTGGTTATGCTCTGGAAAAATCTCCAGTAGATTAGGCTTTGGTGAAGTAGTTTCTCTTGAGAGAAGGCCTTGTTAAGAAAATAATGCTCTGGCATATTTCAAAACAGTATCTTTTCCCATTCCCCTGTCAGAAGCATAAGGAAATTTTTCTCCACTATGAGAACCTGGTCAAAATCCTGGAGGTAAAACTCATAAAAGTGTGAGACCCCACCATGCTTGGGTCCCCCAGGAGTTTTTAACCCAGACTTGTCCATACTGAAGCTCCAGCAATTTTTGAATTACAGTTTAGGTTTTCCCACCCCAGCCCTAGTTCCCATGGATGTTTTGCTTGTGGATGTATGTTCTAGTAAGTAGTAATTATTTGTATTCACCTCTCTGTCCTTCCAGTTTGAGGGCAGCAGATGCCCTGTGACATCAATTCTCTGAAAAATCTATGAAGAGTTGTTGACTTTTAGTTTTTTCAGCTTTTTGTTAGAATAATAGGGTGAGTTCCAAGCTCCTTACATGCTGGACCACTAAATAACTAGAAGTTCCTCATAGATTTTTAAACATGAAATTAAAAAAAAAAGAATTTAAACCATTAAGAGAACATAATAGAAAATATTAAGAATTACATCAAAATACTTCTAACTCTGGGGAGAAAATCCCTGAGCAAAACACCTTTGAAACCAAAATCAGTCAAAGGGAGAAATAAAGTTGGAGAAACTCGTTTATTGTTTACAAGCAGTCATCCACTTCTGCTCTCCTGTGTCTCTCTCGACCTGGCTGCAGAAGGGTTGGCACCCAACCTCTCCAGTCCAGATATGCCCTCACTTGCCCTTGTAATTACTTCTTGATAAAGGATGGAGTATTTCTCTCCACCTGTTTGGAACACCTATGATATGAAGGTGCACTAAGGCCAGGTGAGAGATTCTGGAAATACTGCAGCTTTGCCCACAATGCTACTCTTGCTTTACCATTCCTACTTTCCCAACTCATTGCAAATTAATCAATTTCAGAAAAATTCGTTGGTGTGTTCTTTCAACTTTGAACAAATACCTAATGTCTGTGCTAACTATATTTCTACAGAATGTAGAGAAGAGTCCTGTGTTCTTAATATGTTTTACCAAACCAATAGATCATAACATTAATGCAAAAATTAGATTGGAGAACTAGGAGGAGGATGGTCATAATTTTTAAACGAAATTGAAAAAATTATTGAGCTCCAGAATGGATTGTATTTTTTGTTCAGTCCTTTTGTTGTGAGTTATGAAATAACATAAGCAGCAGCAGCAAATGGATATCATGTGTATTTTCACCATGTCCCTTTCCATCAAGATTGACTTATATCTCAGGAGTTTATCTGGGGATGTGGTTATGCTCCCCTCAGCTTTTGGCCATTCTAATGAAACTTTGAAGGCAGTGAGGCCTGCTAGCATGGTCAGAAGCAAGCAGCAGAGCTGCATGACCCACTTGCCTTCTCTTTGGGCAGTGTCTCCCTAATTATCTTTGTTTTGATGCTCTAAGATTGGCTCCCACGTAAATATGCTTTCCTCTTTCACTCTTCCTTACATCTAGATCTTTCCTTTTTAAAGTAATATCAAGAGAGATTAAATTGATCATTAACAAAACTTTCTTCTTCATCCTTTCCTGAGCTGTTTGTATAGGATAATTGGGATCGAACCAGGATATTTCCTATATTTCTCATATGCTATCAAGATTCCAATTCAAGTGGAATTCACTATAAGTGAAACTGTAGTGCTTTCTGGGTGAAAGAATGGGCTTAGAATCAGCCTGACAGCTTTCCAGTCTTAGCACTACCTCTTTTTAATGCTAGGACTGAAAGCCTCCTAGTTACTGTTGCTCATCATCCCAGTAATACTGTCCTTTCCTGAGAGGAGCATTCTACTATTACCATAGTTTTTATGCATTCAAATTTCTCTATAGAAGTTTTTCTGACTCTACTAAAGTACCCTTTCCTCATTAAACTATAAATTTATAGGGATGGATACTTTGTTTAATTTATAAACATCATGGGGATTGGATTAAAGATGGCGGCATGAGAGGTGAGACAGAGGCTTCTTCCTAAAACCACATATAATATGAAAATATAACTAATACCACCACTCTTGAAAGAGCAAGAGGAAAGAGGACTGCAACAAACTGCATACACCTGGAGACAAGAGCGGACCTCACAGAAAAGGGTAACATACTAAAGCTGTGGTCCTGTGGGATCCAAGCCCTTCCTCCACACCAGTTCACCAAAGAGAGGAAGAGGAATGGAGCAGGGAGGGAGTGGAGATCTGGGACTGCTGAATACCTAACCCCGGAGATCTGCTCTGGGAGCACAAACCTACATTCATGGTGCTTGCATGATACTCTTGTATTTATGCGGTTGGAAAGCTAAGACAGGTAGAATTCCTGGAAAGACTAAGAATCCAGCTGCCTGTGAAAGCAGGTATCCATACCCAGCTGCTCAGGGACAAAAGAAGGGCGGGCAGTCTGAGAGACTTCCGAACAAAGAAGCCCTTAGTAAGAGAGCTGCTAAAGGGGCAAGGATTGCACAGAGCTTACTGCTCAGGAGAAAGGACAGGCAGACAAATTTGTCCAGGTGCACTCTGCCCAGCAGTTTGGGAGCTTTTACCATCTTCAGGTGCTCCAGCTCCCTGGCTGCCTACACAGCTCCAAGAACCCCTTCCATGACAGGCAGACTACTACACCTTTCTCCTGGCCAGCCACACATGGCTTGCAAACCAGGAAACCCTAACTGACATTAGGACAGACAGAGGGAAGATCTGTCTACAGCAACTAAAAACGCAAAGCACAGAGGCTTATACCTGTGTGCTCGGCCCACTGGTTCAGGCAGTGGAGGCATGCATAGCAGCCAGGAACCAGGAAATAGCTCTTCCTCCCCGTAGGCACCAATACCACCCCCCGGCAACCCCTAACATTGCTTCAGGGGCTGAGCAGCTCCAGAGAGTAGAGCTTCTGGGCACTAGAGGGCGCCATACCCAAATATGAAACGCCAAAGGAACCTGGCCCAGTGTAAAATTATTAATACAACTCCTGAGAAAGATTTAAATGATATTGACCTCACGACTCTCCCTGAAAGGGAGTTCAAAATAAAAATCATTAACATGCTCATGGAGGTACGCAAAGATATTCAAGAACTCTGGAACGAATTACAGTCAGGGATCCAATCATTGAAGAGCACAATGGACGGTATAAAAGCAGATTAGATACGGTGGCGGAGACGATAAGTGAAACAGAAACTAGAGAAGAGAAATACAAAGAAGTTGAGGCACAGAGAGAAAAAAGGATATCTAAGAATGAAAGAATATTGAGAGAACTGTGTGACCAATCCAAACGGAACAATATTCACATTATAGGGGTACCAGAAGAAGAGAGAGAAAAAGGTATAGAAAGTGTCTTTGAGGACGTGATTACTGAAAACTTCACCAATCTGGGGAAGAAGATATTCTCTTAGGCCATGGAGGTGCGCGGATCTCCCAACACAAGGCACCCAAGGAAGACAACATCAAGACATAGTAATTTAAATGGCAAAGATCAAGGATAAGGAAAGACTATTAAAAGCAGCCAGAGAGAGAAATATGATCACATACAAAGAAAAGCCAATCAGGCTATCATCAGACTTCTCAGCAGAAACCTTACAGGCCAGAAGGGAGTGGCATGATGTTTTAATGCAATGAAGCAGAAGAGCCTTGAACCAAGATTACTTTATCCAGCAAGATTATCATTTAAATTTGAAGGAGGGATTAAACAATTCCCAGATAAGGAAAAGCTGAGAGAATTTACATCCCACAAACCATCTCTACAGTGTATTTTGGAGGGACTTCTATAGATGGAAGTGTTCCTACGGTTTAATAGCTGCCACCAGATGTAATAAAACCACAGTAAAGAAAGTAGAACAGCTAATTACTAAGAAAATGCAAAATTAAATTAACAATCCCCAAAGTCAATTAGGGGATAGACAAACAGTACAGGATATGATACCTAATATATAAAGAATGGAGTAGGAATAAAAAGGAGGAAAAAAAATAACCTATAAATTGTGTTTGTAATAGCATATTAAGTAAGTTAAGTTAGACTCTTAGATAGTAAGGAAGTTAACCTTGAACCTTTAGTAACCACGAATCTTAAGCCTGCAATGCCAATAAGTACATACCTATCCGTAATCACCCTAAATGTAAATGGACTGAATGCACCAGTCAAAAGACATAGAGGCACTGAATGGATAAAAAAAATACGACCCATCTATATGCTGCCTTCAAGAGACTCACTTTAAGCTCAAAGACATACACAGACTAAAAGTGAAGGGATGGAAAAAGATACTTCATGAAATAACAGGGAGAAAAAAGCAGGTGTTGCAGTACTTGTATCAGACAAAATAGACTTCAAAACGAAGAAAGTAGCAAGAGATAAAGAACGCCATTACATAATGATAAAAGGGTTAATCCAACAAGAAGATATAACCATTATAAATATCTATGCTCTGACATTTGTGGAACAAGCACAGAATTAAAGGGGGAAATAGAAAGCAATGCATTCATTTTAGGAGACTTCAACACTCCACTCACTCTGAAGGAACGATCAACCAGACAGAAAATAAGTAAGGAGACAGAGGCACTGAACAACACATTAGAACAGATGGCCCTAACAGAAGTCTACAGAAATCTACACCCAAAAGCAGCAGAATACACATTCTTCTCAACTGCACATGGAACATTTTCAAAAATAGATCATATACTCGGCTACACAAAGATCCTCGGTAAACTCAAAAAGATTAAAATTGTACCAACCAGCTTCTCAGACCAAAAAGAATGAAACTAGAAATGAATTATGCAAAGAAAATGAAAAATCCCACAAACACATGGAAGCTTAATACCATGCTCCTAAATAATCAATGGATCAATGACCAAATAAAAACAGAGATCAAACAGTATATGGAGACAAATGACAACAATAATTGAACAACGCAAAATCTGTGGGACACAGTGAAGGCCATTGTAAGAGGAAAGTGTACTGCAATACAGGCCTACCTGAGGAATGAAGAACATTCCCACATGAGCAGTCTAAACTCACAATTAACAAACTAGAAAAAGAAAAACAAACAAGACCCAAAGTCAGTAGGAGGAGAGACATAATAAAGATTATAGCAGAAATAAATAAAATACAGAAGAATAAAACAATAGAAAGGATCAATGAAAGCAAGATCTGGTTTGTCGACAAAATGCACAAAATAGATAAACCCCTATCCAGACATATCAAGAAAAAAAGAATCAACTTACATAAACAGAATCAGAAATGACAAATGAAAAATCACCACGCATAGCACAGAAATACGAAGAACTATTAGAAAATACATTGAAAAATGATATGCTAACAAACTGGATAACCTAGAAGAAATGGACAACTTTCTAGAAAAATACAACCTTCCAAGGCTGACCCAGAGAGAAAAAAAATCTCAACACACCACTTACCAGCAACGAAATTGAACTCGTAATCCAAAACCTACCTAAGAACAAAACGCCTGGAGCAGATGGCTTCACCACTGAATTTTATCAAATATTTAGTGAAGATCTACGACCCATCCTCCTTAAAGTTTTTGAAGGAGTAGAAGAAGAGGGAATACTTCCAAACTCATTCTTTGAGGCCAGCATGACTAATACTGAAACCAGGCAAAGATACCGGAAAAAAAGAAAACTACAGACCAATATCCCTGATGAACATAGATGCAAAAATACTAAACAAAATACTAGCAAACTGAATTCAAAAATACATCAAAAGGGTCATCCATCATGATAAAGCAGGATTTATTACAGGGATGCAAGGATGGTACAACATTCGAAAATCCATCAACATCATCCACCACATCAACAAAGAGAACAAAAACCACATGATCATCTCCGTAGATGCTGAAAAAGCATTTGACAAAATTCAACATCCATTCATGATAAAAAAAATTCTCAACAAAATGGGTATAGAGGGCAAGTACCTCAACGTAGTAAAGGCAATATATGAGAACTCCACAGCCAACATTATACTAAACAGCGAGAAGCTGAAAGCTTTTCCTTTAAGATAGGAAGCAAGACAAGGATGCCCACTCTCCCCACTTCTATTCAACATAGAACTGGAGGTCCTAGCCATGGCAGTCAGACAACACAAAGAAATACAAGGCATCAAGATTGGCAGGGAAGAAGTTAAACTGTCCCTGTTGCAGATGACACAATACTGTACATAAAATACCCTAAAGAATCTACTCCAAAACTACTAGATCTAATATCTGAATTCAGCAACGTTGCGGGATACAAAATTAATACACAGAAATCTGTCATATTCCTATACACTAACAATGAACTAACAGAGAGAGAAATTAGGAAAACAATTCCAATAAGCTGCATCAAAAAGAATAAAATACCTCGGAATAAACCTAACCAAGGAAGTGACAGACCTATACTGTGAAAACTACAAGACACTCATGAGAGAAATTAAAGAATATACCAATAAATGGAAACATCCCATGCTTGTGGATGGGAAGAATTAGTATTGTTAAAAAGGCCATCCTGCCTAAAGCAAGCTACACATTCAATGCAATTCCTATCAAAATACCAACAGCCTTTTGCAATGAACTAGAGAAAATCATTTTAAAATCCATATGGAATCACAAAAGATCCTGAATAGCGAAAGCAATCTTGGGAAGGAAGAATAAAGCTGGGAGGATTATGCTCCCCACCTTCAAGCTTTACTACAAAGCCACAGTACTCAAGACAATTTGGTACTGGCACAAGAACAGACCCAAAGACCAATGGAACAGACTAGAGAGCCCTGATATAAACCCAACCATATATGCTCAATTAATAAATGGTAAAGGAGCCATGGACATACATTGGGGAAATGACAGCCTCTTCAACAGCTGGTGTTGGCAAAACTGGACAGTTACATGCAAGAGAATGAAACTGGAGACTTCCAGGAAGATGGCGGCATGAGCAGGGGGGCAGAAATCTCCTCCCAACACTATATTTATCTACGAAAATACAGCAAATACATCTATTTGTAAAAGGGAGACCAGAATACACAGGAAAGCTCAAAGTTTGCAGCTAAACCTGAGAGGACTTGGCACCCCAAGAGGCAGGTAAGATATGGAGCCACAACCCGGTGGGACCCGAGCACTCCCCCAACCTAGTCCACTGGTGGGAGGAGAAGATTCAGAGCTGGGTGGGAGTGGAAGTACACCCCGCGAAGTAGCCAGCCCCGGTGATCTGCGCGGTGAGCGCTGACCCACATCGTGCAGTGTAACAGAGATTGGAGAGACAGAGGGGCAGGATTCAAGTGGGAATGCGCCAGGGTGCTTGCAGCCGGCTCCCGGGAATGAAAAGAAAAGCGTGCTCTTTCTTCAACGGGCTTAAAGAGACAGGAGCCCAGCGGTGGAGCCAGTTCCCCCCGGCACACTCAGCCCAGCAGGCTGGGAGACATGGGGAGTTTCAGACGCCTTAGCTGGCAATTGGGGAAGTGTGGCCATACTTACTCTTCTCACTGAGATCAGCAGGCTCCCATTCGTTCCCACCCCGGCCAGAGCAATAAAGGGCCCTGTGGAGCGGCGTGGCCACAGCTGCGGAATAGTGGGGAAACACCAGCACCTACAGCATTCCCACAGAATCTACTCACGGTGGGCGTTTTTGTTTTGTTTTGTTTTGTTTGTTTGTTTTTTCTCTTTTTAAAGTCTTAAAGAGCCCAGCTGACATATGTGGCAACTACCAGTGACCACTTCTATAGCCATGAAAGGACAGAGGAATATCGTTAAGACCAAAATTAACCAGACAACCCCAGAGAGGGAGTCTGAAGGGATGGAAATGCACAGTCTTCCTGAAAAAGAATTCAGAATAAAAGTCATAACCATGCTAATGGACCTACAGAGAAATATGCAAGAGCTGAGGGAGGAGGTGAGGGAAGGGAGGAAAGACAATGCAGAAATCAGACAAGCAATCGACAGGCTTAACAGCCGACTGGATGAAATGCAAGAGACTGTTAATGGAACAGAAATCAGAGAACAGGAATACAGAGAAGCTGAGGCAGAGAGAGATAAAAGGATTTCTAGGAATGAAAGAATATTAAGAGAATGGTGTAACCAATCCAAACAGAACAATACTCGCATTATAGGAGTACCAGAGGAAGAAGAGAGAGAAAAAGGGATAGAAAGTGTCTTTGAAGAAGTAATTGCTGAAAACTT
The DNA here is from genome assembly GCA_032199065.1 of Smutsia gigantea. Classification (NCBI taxonomy): domain Eukaryota; kingdom Metazoa; phylum Chordata; class Mammalia; order Pholidota; family Manidae; genus Smutsia; species Smutsia gigantea. The sequence continues at coordinate 63,198 of JAVSCE010008995.1, forward strand.
TCCCTCGCTGGGGAAGGAAATAGTGTCGCACTCCACCGAAGCCCACAGATCTCCCAACACAAGGGACCCAAGGAAGACAACACCAAGACACATAATAATTAAGACGGCAAAGATCAAAGAAAAAGACAGAGTATTGAAGACAGCAAGAGAGAGAAAAAAGATCACCTACAAAGGAAAACCCGTCAGACTATCATCAGACTTCTCAACAGAAACCTTACAGGCCAGAAGACAATGGCATGATACATTTAACGTTATGAAACAGAAGGGCCTCAAACCAAGAATATTGTATCCAGCACGATTATCATTTAAATATGATGGAGGGATTAAACAATTTCCAGACAAACGAAAGTTGAGAGAGGTTGCCTCTCATAAACCACCACTACAGGATATCTTAAGTGGACTGCTCTAGATGGAAGCACTCATAAGGCTAAAAAGATGTCACCTGAGAAAATAAAATCATAGCAAAGAAAGCAGACCATCCAAATACTAACTAAAGGCAACGAATAAAACACCTCGTATATAAAGAATGGAGGAGGAAGAATAAGAAGGGAGACAAATAAAGAAACATCAGACGGTGTTTAAAATTACTTAACAAGAAAGTTAAGTTAGATTGTGAGATAGTAAAGAAGCAACACTTGAACCTTTGGTAACCACGAATCTATAGCCAGCAATGGCAATAAGTACATCTCTATTGATAATCACCCTAAATGTAAATGGACTGAATGCACCAATCAAAAGACACAGAGTAACAGAATGGATAAAAAAGCAAGACCCATCTATATGCTGCTTACAAGAGACTCACCTCAAACCCAATGATATACACAGACTAAAAGTGAAGGGATGGAAAAATATTTCATGCAAACAACAAGGAGAAAAAAGCAGGTGTTGCAGTACGTGTATCAGACAAAATGGAGTTCAAAACGAAGAAACTAGTAAGAGATAAACAAGGACATTACATAATGATAAAGGGGTCAGTCCAACAAGAAGATATAACCATTATAAATATATATGCACCCAACACAGGAGCGCCAGCATATGTGAAACTATACTAACAGAATTAAAGGAGGAAATAGAAAGCAATGCATTCATTTTAGGAGACTTCAACACACCACTCATTCCAAAGGACAGATCAATCAGACAGAAAATAAGTAAAGACACAGAGGCACTGAACAACACACTAGAACAGATGGACCTAACAGACATCTACAGAACTCTACACCCAAAAGCAACAGGATACACATCCTTCTCAAGTGCACATGGAACAATTGCCTGAATAGACCACATACTTGGCCACAAAAAGAACCTCAGTAATTTCAAAATATTGAAATCCTACCAACCAACTTCTCAGATCACCAAGGTATAAAACTACAAATAAATTTTAGAAAGAAACCAAAAAGGCTCACAAATATATGGAGACTTAACAACACTCTCCTAATTAATCAATGGGTTAACGACCAAATAAAAACAGAAATCAAAGAATATATGGAGACTAATGACAACAACAACACAAAGCCACAACTTCTGTGGGACGCAGCAAAGGCAGTTCTAAGAGGAAAGTACATTGCAATCCAGGCCTATTTAAAGAAGGAAGAACATTCCCAAATGAATAGTCTAAAGACACAATAACTGAAATTGGAAAAAGAAGAACAAATGAGACCCAAAGTCACCAGAAGGAGGGACATAATAAAGATTAGAGAAGAAATAAATAAAATTGAGAAGAATAAAACAATAGAAAAAAATCAATGAAATCAAGAGCTGGTTCTTTGAAAAAATAAACAAAATATATAAACCCGTAGCCAGACTCATTAAGAGAAAAAGAGAATCTACACACATAAACAGAATCAGAAATGAGAAAGGAAAAACCACAACAGACTCCACAGAAATACAAAGAATTGTAATAGAATATTATCGGAATTTATAGGCTAAAAAGCTGGAAAACCTAGAAGAAATGGACATCTTCTTAGAAAAATATAACCTTCCAAGACTGACCAAGCAAAAAAGAGAAAAACTAAACAGACCAATCACCAGCAACGAAATTGAATCGGTAATCAAAAAACTACCCAAGAACATAACCCCCAGACCTGGTGGAATCACCTCTGAATTCTACCAGACATATAGAAAAGAAACAACACCCATTCTCCTTAAGTTTTCCAATAAATAGAAGAGGAGGGAATACTTCTAAACTCATTCTATGAAGCCAGCAGCACTCTAATACCAAAACCGGGCAAAGACCTCACCAAAAAAGAAAATTACAGACCAATATCCCTGATGAACATAGATGCAAAAATACTCAACAAATTATTAGCAAACCGAATCCAAAAATACATCAAGAGGATCATACACCATGATTAAGTGGGATTCATCCCAGGGATGCAAGGATGGTACAACATTCGAAAATCCATCAACATCATCCAACACATCAAAAAAAAAAGGACCAAAACCACATGATCATCTCCATAGATGCTGAAAAAGCATTTGACAAAATTCAGCATCCATTCCTGATTAAAACTCTCAACAAAATGGGTATAGACGGCATGTACCTCAACATCATAAAGGCTATATATATATGACAAACCCACAGCTAACATAATACTTAACGGCGAGACGCTGATAGCTTTTCATCTAAGATCGGTACCAAGACAGGGATGCCCACTGTATCCACTGTTATTCAATATAGTACTGGAGGTCCTAGCCACAGCAATCGGACAAAACAAAGACATAGAAGGCATCCAGATTGGTAAAGAAGAAGTCAAATTCTCACTGTTTCAGATAACATAGTACTGTACATAAAAAACCCTAAAGACTCCATTCCAAAACTACTAGAACTAATATCTGAATTCAGCAAAGTTGCAGGATACAAAATTAACACACAGAAATCTTTTGCTTTCCTATACACTAACAATGAACTAACAGAAACAGAGATCAGAGAAACAATTCCATTCATAATTGCATAAAAAAGAATAAAATACCTAGGAATAAATTTAATGCAGGAAGTGAAAGACCTGTACTCTGAAAACTACAAGACACTCCTAATAGAAATTAAAGAGGACACTACCAAATGGAAATGCATCCCATGCTCTTGGCTAGGAAGAATAAATATTGTCAAAATGGCTATAGTACCTAAAGCAATCTACAGATTCAATGCAATCCCTATCAAAATACCAACAGCTTTCCTCAATGAACTGGAACAAATAATTGTAAAATTCACACGGCACCACAAAAGACCCCAAATATCCAAAGCAATCCTGAGAAGGAGGAATAAAACAGGGGGAATTATGCTCCCTGACTTCAAGCTCTACTACAAAGCCACAGTAATCAAGACAATTTGGTATTGGCACAAAAACAGACCCACAGACCAGTGGAACAGAATAGAAAATCCAAACATCAACCAAAACATATACAATCAATTAATATTTGATAAGGGAGCCTTGTATATACAATGGGGAGATGACAGTCTCTTCAGCAGCTGGTGTTGGAAAAACTGGACAGCTACATGTAAGAGAATGAAACTGGACTACTGTCTAGCCCCATACACAAAGGTAAACTCAAAGTGGATCAAAGACCTGAATGTAAGTCATGAAACCATAAAACTCTTAGAAAAAAACATAGGCAAAAATCTCTTGGACATAAACATGAGCGACTTCTTCATGAACATATCTCCCCAGGCAAGGGAAACAAAAGCAAAAATGAACAAGTGGGACTATATCAAGCTTAAAAGTTTCTGTACACTATCAGTAGAACAAAAAGACATCCTACAGTATGGGAGAATATATTCATAAATAACGTATCTTATAAAGGTTTGACATCCAAAATATATAAAGAACTCATGCACCTTAACAAACAAAAAGCAAATAATCCAATTAAGAAATGGGCAGAGGACATGAGTAGACACTTCTCTAAAGAAGAAATTCAAATGGCCAACAGGCACATGAAAAGATGCTCCACATCTCTAATCATCAGAGAAATGCAGATTAAAACCACAATGAGTTATCACCTCACACCAGTAAGGATGGCCAACATCCAGAAGACGAACAACAACAAATGTTGGCGAGGATGTGGAGAAAAGGGAACCCCCCTACACTGCTGGTGGGACTGCAAATTAATTCAACCATTGTGGAAAGCAGAATGGAGGTTCCTCAAAAAATTCAAAATAGAAATACCATTTGACCCAGGAATTCCACTCCTAGGAATTTACCCTAAGAATGCAGCAGCCCAATTTTAAAAAGACATATGCACCCTTATGTTCATTGCATCACTATTTACAATAGCCAGGAAATGGAAGCAACCTAATTGTCCATCAGTAGATGAATGGATAAAGACGAAGTGGTACATATACACAGTGGAATATTATTCAGCCATAAGAAGAAAAAAAATCCTACCATTTGCAACAGCATGGATGGAGCTAGAGGGTATTATGCTCAGTGAAATAAGCCAAGCCGAAAAAGACAAGTATCAAATGATTTCACTCATATGTGGAGTATAAGAACAAAGGAAAAATACTGAAAGAACAAAACAGCAGCAGACTCACAGAACCCAAGAATGGACTAATAGTTACGAAAGGTAAAATGGGTGGGAAGGGAGGGATAAGAGGGAAAAAGGGGCATTACAATTAGCAGCCGTAATGTTGGGATGCACGGGGAGGGCTGTACAACTCAGAGAAGAGAAGACATGTTGTGATTCTATAGCATCTCACTACGCTCATTGACAGTGACTGTAATGAGGTTGGTGGGGGGACCTGATGAACAGGTAGTTTAATAACCATAATATTGCACATTTAATTGTAGATTAATGATACCAAAATAAATTATATTAAAAAAAAAGAGAGAATGAAACTGGATTATTGTTTAACCCTGTACACAAAATGCATCAAGGACCTGAATGTAAATCATGAAACCATAAAACTCTTAGAAGACAACATAGGCAAAAATCTCCTGATTATGACCATGAGCAACTTCTTCCTGAACTCATCAGCTCAAGCAAGGGAAATAAAAGCAAAAATGAACTCATGGGACTGTATCAAACTAGAAAGTTTCTGTACAGCAAAGGAGAGCATCAACAGAAAAAAAAGACATCCTACAGTATGGGAGAATAAATTTGTAAATGACATATCCTACAAGGGGTTTACATCCAAAATATATAAAGAACTTACATGCCTCTACACCCAAAAAAGCAAATAACCCGGTTAAAAAATGGGCAGAGGATATGAAGAGACTGTTCTCCAAAGAAGAAATTTAGATGGCCAACAAACAAATGAAAAGATTCTCCACATCACTAATCATCAGGGAAATGCAAATTAAAACCACAATTAGATATCGCCTCACCCCTGTAAGGATGGCCAGCATCCAAAAGACTAAGAACAGTAAATGCTGGCGAGGATGCGGAGAAAGTGGAACCCTCATACACTGCTGGTGGGAATGTAAGCTATTTCAACCATTGTGGAAAGCAATATGGAAGTTCCTCAAAAAAGTAAAAATTGAAATACCATTTTACCTGGAAATCCCACTTCTTGGAATTTACCCGAAGAATACAACTTCTCAGATTCAAAAAGACATACGCACCCCTATGTTTATTGCAGTAGTTTTTACAATAGCCAAGATATGGAAGCAACCTAAGTGTCCATCAGTAGATGAATTGATAAAGAAGAGGTGATATATATACACAATGGAATACTATTCAGCCATAAAAGGGAAACAAATCCTACCATTTGCAACAACATGGATGGAGCTGGAGGATATTATGCTCAGTGAAATAAGCCAGGTGGAGAAAGACAAGTGCCATATGATTTCCCTCATTTGTGGAGTATAACAACAAGCAAAACTGAAGGCATAAAATAGTAGCAGACTCAGTCTCCAAGAAGGAACTAGCAGTTA
>JAVSCE010008997.1:0-46431 GCA_032199065.1 Smutsia gigantea
GTTACTTAAACTGAAACTGCTATTGGCTAGTTGTGTGATAGTGTCACTGGGCAGCTGTGTCTGGGGAGGTCTCTCCTGTGTGCAAGGTGAAACTTCAACTTGGATGGGGGAATGTTCTTGACTCTGAATGAGAAAGAGTTCTCAAGCAGGTTGGACCAGTGTAGGTAAGGAGGGAATTCATAAAATGAGACTAGCCCAGAGCAAGGAAGAACAGAGAAAGGAAAGAAAAGTTCGTTGAACACCTGATCAGCATAGGGCAGATCTCTTGCCAACTCTAAAAGTCCAGGGTCCCCTGAAGTACAGTGTCTGCCTGGATCTGCATAGAGTGGGGACTAAGTCCCTACCACTCTAGGATTTGGGGGAGCCACAGAGCACTGGATGGAGTGAGATTATGTTCTGAGAACTTCCCAAAGGCAAAGAAAGGGGATTTTTAGGCAGGCCACTAAAGAGCATGATAGAACAGCACAGTCCTGTCCAGGTCACCAGGCGATGGGAACTTGAAAGCCTAAATCAGAGCTCGCAGTAGTCTCTCCCTTCTTATCTGGAGTAGGAGAAAGAGAATGAGGACCTGTACTTAAGTCTATAAAATCAAATGAAATAGAAAAGTAACAAAGAAGCTTACCACTGGAAGAGTGTAGAGACAAAACACAGTAAGTGAGAATTTTTTTATTTAAGGTAAGAAGTACACACTTGAAGAAAGGGGAGTGCGGGCAACCTCAGAAAGGAGGTACACTCAAGACTTAGGATTCTGTCTTTTAAGGCTTTCAAGAATGGGGCAAAGGGCAGGGGATGGGGAGGGTTGTTGGGTGTAGTCTCATGGTGTCTCTCATTGGTGAGAGACATTACAGCACTACCCACAGTCAGTCTCCTAGATAATTCTGAAAGATAGACTTAACACAAAGAATTTATTGACCTGGTTCCTCTCTAAGCTAGTGGTTTTCCTCAAGCACTGAGAACATGTTAGTTAGGACTTCATGCCCTGCCTTAAAATCGGGTGAGTTATTGTCCAATCACCAAAGAAAATATTAGGAATACTACTTCTTAACTCCCTGGTTTTTAAAATGGAATCTTAGCCTTAAGATGGAGTCCCTCCTGCTCTTACTATATTGTTTATATCTAAGCATTTTTCATCATAGGAGGTAGTTAGTTATGATGCTTGTACCATGTTACTGCCCTACTTCAGTAGCTCCATAAAGAGTTGTTCTGATTTAGAGAATTAAAGAATTATAGTATTCCTTATACCCAGGAATTATGTGGCAAAAGTTATGGAAGGATAGAAAATGAAAATTGACAGATGCCAAGAAAGAATTGGGGGGAAAAATGAGAAATGGACTAAATTAAAAGGAACACACAAATAGATGCCATGAATGCATAGTAAAGAAAATAAAGAATGGAAAGGGAAAAGTGAAGGGACTCAAACAAAGGTAAAGATTTTTTTTTTTTAAGATATAGGAGAAATAGAAATAGCCAACAAACAAAGGAGATCAAGAGTCTGGGTAAAACTGCAATATTTCCAGAATCTCTTGCCTGGCTTTAGTGCATCTCCATATCAATAGGTGTTTCCAAGGGGTGGAGAGAAGTTGTCCATCTCCATATCAATAGGTAAGTACATGAGTGAGCAAGGGCTTATTTGGACTGGAGAGGTTGGGTGTAGCTCTCTCTTCCGCTGAAGCCTGGTCCAAAGACAGGCAGGATGACTGCTTGTAAGAAATAAACAGGTTTCTCCCACTTTTTTTCTCCTTTTGACTGATTTTGGTTTCAAAGGTACTTAACTCCAGGAATTTCCCCCCTGGTGTTACAGGTGGTTGTAGTCGGCAAGACCTCTGAACCCGAAATCTGTCTACATGGGTGTGACTGTTGGGTGGGCTGCCTCTACAGATGGTGGGGAGATGCCTGGAACCCCAACTGTGAATGGTGGGGAGGCCCCAGTGGCTGTAGAGGGTGCAGCTTCACCTGGGAGCCCCCTATCTATGGGGTTTCCAAGTTGAGAGCCACTAGAGGGGAATTGGTCTAGGGTAAAGTACCGCCTACAGGGGTGGGGCCTTCCCCAGAATTGGGGAAGGGTGGAGACACTGGAAGTTTGTGGAATTAGCTCTCTGTGAGATAGAAGAATGGTTAGAGACCCTGAGTGGCCATGTAGCAGCTGGGATTATAGGGTCTCTTTTCCTCGAGATAGTGGAAAGTGTTATTAAGGAGAGAGATAAAGGGTTATCGAGGAGAGAGAGAGACTTCAGCAGGAGAAAGGCACACTTCGGCATCCCTTGGAGGAGCTGGGTATTGACCTATGGGACGCCCTTAAAAAAGAGAGACAGTTATTGAGAAGACAGGTCGTGCTAAGATATGTTAGCAGTGAGGGAGGAAACAGCTGGAGAATCTGCATTACAGGAAGCCGTGGCGGACAGTAAGGAATAAGTGGTGCCTTCAGCCTGGGACATGGTAGAGGCAATTTGGGGAGAGGATGAGGAGGTGGGCCAAGGGCTGATGTGTTGCTAAGGCCACTGCCGGAGGCACCAGCCTCTGCTGTATTAAAGGCCTGCCCTGTTGTAATTAAGATAATAAAAATGCAACAAGCACAGGCTCCTCAGGGGGAGGAGCCACCCCCTCCGCAAGTTGTGGAACTCTCCATGTCTCCACCCCATACCCAGGATGAGCTGGTGGATGTGAGTGTCTGGTACAGAGCCATCGGAACCTCTGCTTACCTGGCTTTTGTGTCTCTGGGATATGGGGGTAGAAAACATTGTCATGTCGGGTTCTGAAATGGGTAGTCTGCCTTTCCTGATGACTCACCCTTCCCTCCAGCAGCAGGTGCAAAGTGCCCATCACACCTCAGGGAACCGGGTGCTTCTGGATTGGCTGACAACAGCCATCAGGGCAGTTTGGCCTAATCAGGGTGATTTACCATACTTACCCACTAGCTGGAAAATATATGCAGAGCTGCAGCAGATGTTACAGAAACTGGGCATGAAAAATATCATCTATAATAGGGACCCCCCAGGGCCCTGATGAGGAGTTGTTCACTGTAGGAATGAGAAATCTGGTGCTCCATAAAGCTCCCCATCTCTCTTTGGGTCCTTAGTGACCATTCTTGCTCCCCACATAGGGCAACCCGTAAGTAAGGCTACTCGTACTTTACCAGATCTGATGGAGGTTCAAACAATAAGAGACCAGAAGGAAGTTTAGGCTAAGACTGAAAGGACAAGTGCAAAGGGCCCCATGAAGGTCTCAAGGACCCATGTGTCGGTTGACTTGATAAAGGCCAGAGTAGTGAAAGAACAGCTCGATGGGCAGCCCAATCCAATAGGATCTTGTTAGAACTGTGGCACCAATTAAAGCCAGAGCAGCAGTTCCAGCCTCTGAGGTCCAGGACATGGAAACCAGAGTCAAAGCCCCATGTTCAGCCTCTGTCCCTGCAAGACTTCCTGGGGGACATTATTCAGGCTCTGCCTGGTCCCTCACCCCCACAGGACAATGATTCGGCATTGCAGTTCGACTGGGGGAGGGGTCAAGGTCCCCACCTTGGGAGATGTGGTGGGGACCAGAAGCCACATGCAGAATTAGCAATTCATTTGTCCCACATGAATGTACAACGTGTCTGGGCACTGGTGGACACAGAAGCTGAATTTTCTCTGATTTATGGCAACCCTGAGCGGTTTCCTAGGATCCCTGCTGTGATATACAGCTATAGAGGTAAGGCAATTAGAATGAAGAAAGCCCAAATCCCATGGGGGATAGGGCATTTGCCCCCAAAGGAATATACTGTTTACATCTCTCCCATCCCTGAATATATTCTGGGGGTAGATACCATGCAGGGCCTGCAGTTACAGACCACTGCAGGTGAGTGCAGCCTGAGGGTACGTGTGGTAAAGGCAGTTCTGAGGGGACATGCTAAGCACCCACCTGTAACTTTACCTGCACCTTGGTGAGTGACAAATGCTAAGCAGTATAAATTGCCTGGAGGGCACAAGGAAATTGGAGAAACTCTACAGATTTGGAGAAGGTGGGTATCATAAAGCCCACTCATAGTCCTTTTAATTCCCCAATATGGCCAGTGAAAAAGCCAGACGGCCCCTGGTGTATGACTATGGACTACAGGGAAGTGAATAAAGTCACACCCCCTTTGCATGCTGCTGTCCCCTCTATAGCAGCCATTATGGACACAGTCATGAGTCAGGGACATATCATTATGTTGTGGACCTTGTTCGGGCTTTCTTCCCTACTGACATAGCACAGGAAAATCAGGAACAGTTTGCCTTCACATGGGAAGGCTGGCAGTGGACATTCACTGTCCTACCACAGGGATACCTCCACAGTCCCACCATTTGTCATGGACTTGTAGCCCAGGACTTGGCCACATGGAAGAACCTGCAAATGATGCAGTTGTATCACTACATTGGTGATATTATGCTCACATCTGATTCTCTTGCAGATTCCTAGAGTCCTGAAACATCTACAGGAGAAAGGATGGGCTGTGAACAATACCAAGGTTCAGGGACCTGGTTTCTCTGTGAAATTATTGGGGGTTGTCTGGTCAGGTAAAACTAAAGTTATCCCAGAAGCGGTCACAGACAAGGTCCAGGCTTTCCCTACCCCTACCTCTGTGGCAATACTACAAGAGTTTTTGGGTCTTTGGGGCTATTGGAGAGTGTTTACCTACAGTGACAAAGTAAAATTCCAAATATTCTGAAAATGTGTAAAGAATATAAATAACAAAAACAAGAAGGTAAAGGACAAAAGTACAAGGGAAGTAGAGCAGTTATTAGGTATTAACTTCCCAGCTATATCTTTTAAGATACCCAGTGAAAGAAAATGTGAACTAATAATATCACTTGAAGTTAATACCAAAAATATTTTTTAATTGTACATAAGAGTATACAGCTTAAAATTAAGATAAAACTATTAAGATTTGTCTTTATAATATTAAAGATTAAAATTAAGACAAAAAATAAAATGGAATGGTGGGGAAGAGGAAGAGGTGTAGAGAGAAGGCAGTAACCACCTATATTAAGTATTGAGTCTCATAGGAAATCAACAGACGGTATCTAGAGAAAGAGAAGACTGAGGGCATTAGTCTAAAAGTAGTAATTAGAATAAAAATGAAAAGTATTCTGAATTAATATCAGATATTAAGACACATCTTAAAGCCACTATAATTAAAACAGTGTAGCATAAACAAATAGAACAGAAAATACACTGTATAAATAGACTCAAGTGTATATGGAAATATAGTATTTGATAAAGATGGCATCCCAAATTACTGAGGAAAAAGATGAACTATAATGAATTGTGTTAGGACAACTAGACATAAATTTGGAAAAATAAAATCAGGCCAGTATGCCACACCAGGATCAATGCAAAATAAATCAAAATTTAAATGTAAAAACTAAAAACATACTAAAAGAAATCATAGCAAAATTACCTTTTAACAGGAGCTGAGGAAAATCTTACTTTTTCAAAACCTAGAAGCTATTAGATAAAATATTGTAAATCTAATTATGTTAATTTTCCTTGAAATATTGACATGACAGGAAAATGACATAAGCAAAGTTAAAAGACAAATGATAAACTGGGAAAATATGTGCACTTAAATGGATATTCTTAATGTATTAAGAGTTCCTATGAATTGAAAGAAACACTAACGACCTGCTGGGAAGTGGCAAAATATATGAGAACAGTCACAAAAGAAGAAATGAAAACAGCACCTAACCATATGAAATATGCTCAAACTCATTCAGGAACTGCAGACAAAAACTACCATAAGCCACAGTTTCTCATGTATCAGATTGGCAAACATCCAAAAGTCTGACAACATGTTATTTTGGCAAGGTTATAGGAAACAGCTGATAAGAATACAAAATGGTACAAGTCCTAGGCAAAGGAATTTTGATAATATCTTTTTTTTTTAATTACTAGCGATCTACCTAGCAATCTTACTTCTAGGAATGTACCCCCAAAATATTCTGGGTAAAAGCACAAAATTACCTATATGAAAAGTGTTTTTCCAATGGCAAGATACAGAATGGTATGATAATATTTGGATAAGAAAAGAGATTATTGATACATGTACAATTTTGTTATATTTGCAAGAAGAAAAACTATTAAAGATAATTATCAAATAGATCAGTGGTTCTCAAGCTTTAGTGAAATCACCATCAGAGCCTGACTCCCAAAAGTTTCTGACTTAAAAGTTCTGAAATGGGTCCAAGAATTTGCATTTCTACCAAGTTCACAAGTGATGCTGAAGCAGTTCTGGAGACCACACTTTTGTCCCTCAAACTCAAAACAAATGGAAATAACTGAACCTACCAATGTATCAAAATAATGATATTATAATACAAAGAATAAATTTATTTCAAGTGACCTTTGAGTATTTTGAGTGTATATCTTAAGTGGAATAAATTATAATTACAAACAGAGCTTCAAATAAATCTTAATTCAGCATCCACTAGTACTATTTGTATTATTAATTTAAAGCTAGTTTATGTAATACAGACATTTATGCATGAATATAAATCAAATAGTGTCAATGTTGTTAAGAACCAAAATTATGGATGTAAAAGAGTATAAGTTAAAGAAGTTAAATGAAAATTCTATGATATTAAATTTGAATTGAGTATTGATATTGAATATCAGTATTATTGTATGATTTTTTTCTTTTTAAAATATGTATTCCTTAGCTCTATAACTGCAAGGATTTAGAGGACAGTGACCACTCAAAATCAAAAGTGCCCTTAGTGCCCGTATTTTCGTCTCTAAGTAGCATTTCCCACTAATAGGAACCAGAGCTCTACAGCAGAATTCTGATTCCAGACGGTGGGGGAAAAAAATGCATTACATGAGTTTGTGACAAGTTATGCCAAAAAGCAAGAAGGCCATCAAAAGCTAATGGGACATGTCAGAAACAAATATAAACAACAAGGAGCAAATATAAAGGAAAAATCATATTGGCAAATATGAAAATAATTTTTAAACCCCCCCCCCCCCCACACACACACCACCACACAAACTTCTAGTTGGTCAGCCTTACATTAAAGCATTTCCTTACAGTAGAAAGAAAAGAATTAAGCTTTTATCCTGCCTTTTCTCTACTACAAAATAACTTAATAGCCCTAGTTGATGAAGGAAAGTTCTCCACAGAAAAAAAATCCAGTTACTAAAAGTGAAAAGAAAGAAAATTAGAAAATTGCCATTTTGCCTAATGAAATGCCTCCAGCAGCTTGCATCAGTAGATGAAATTGCTAGATGAAAAGCTGGTACGTGATTGTATCACACGAGCTTCACAAAGCAGGAAAACTAGACCCTAACACCTTGTGCTTTGTATAGAGCACCCAAATGCCACAAGCATTTCCCAATAGCATTGAACTTGAATCTCATCAAGCCTTGAGTGCTAATTTCAGTTAAAAGGAAATAAGAGATAGAGTAACAAGTTAAATGTTCTCAACAGGAAGCATGTAGACAAATCCAGAATATGAAATATTCTAAAATGTAAGTAACCCAATTTTTTCAATAAATCAGAAGCAGGAGGATGTGGAACTACTCTATATTAAGAGATTTAACCAAATGTGGACCTCTTATGAACAAATCAAATTTTAAAAGATATTTTTGAAACATTTGGAGAATTATAAATATTGAATGTATTAGACTATACCAAAAAATTGTTAATTTTATTAAGGAGTGATAATGCTTTATGATTTTTTTAAGTCCATTTTTTTTTTAGCAGAACATACATACATATGTCAGGGCAAAACAACATGTTTGGGATTTTTCTTTTAATGTATTTTTTAAAATATTTCAGCCATAAAGAAAAAGGAATGGATGAAATAACTGGAGTAAAATATTGATGATTATTGAATCTAGCATGTGGGTATTTATTATACTATCCTTTCTATTTTTATATATATTTAAAACTTCAAAAATGTTTTTAAAAGTGGGTAGGCCCAAGAACTCTTGTCAATTTTTAAGTATTTCATGTTACTTTTACAGAAGTACAATGGAAGGATCTAGATTGCTGATAATTACTGCTTTTGAACCATTTAAGAATTTAATCTAAGCCCCAGTGTAATAGAGAGTTTCCTAGAATACAAGTCCAGAAAAAACCTGGGGCCAGGCCCTAACACCATTCTTTTGAATTTGGACAAGTCATTTAATCTTTCATCATCTGTAAAGTTAAGAAATTAGACCAGATGACTTATGTCTTATCTTTACCTCCAATCACTAAAATGTAGTATGAAATATACTTTATTGGGTGACCAAGAGGCACAGAATTAGGTAACAAAAAAAACATAAAAGAGCAACTTAACAAGAATCACTTCCTCGAGTTCCCATTTGTGAAATAAGTGAGATAAATTAGAATGTCTCTAAGTAATGTCTCCTAGTTTTAAACGTCTATGAAATGTAATAACTGTAGTCACAGTCCAGACACATAATTGAGTATTTTATATCAAATTCTAGCACCTGATGTTAGCACTCAGTTTCTGCAAGGCTGTTGTTTCTGTGCACTAGATAGGTGACATACTTATTACTCAACAGGATAGAAAAACATAGATCAATCAGTTGTTTTCCAGTTTCCTTAGCCTGGATCATAATCTGTAGCCTGTATTAAAGAAAGAGCCCATTAACGATGGAGAAGGAGCAAGTTAAGTGTCTTTAGCACTCACTGCAACATTTCAAGAGACACCTAGTGCTGTAAAACCCCAGGTAAGTGTCCTTCAACACAGGTTCTCAGCAAAAAAAGTTGTGATTAAGATGCATTGCTACTGAGCTGGAGAGTAAAGCATATCAGTACTCAAAAGAGAAAATCAGAATTTAAAACAATCTGGGTAAATGATAGATATCTTAAAATATTACATTTGATGAGTAGTCACAGTAGATGGCAGTGGGGAGGGGAAACTGTTGGCTGTAACTAAATCGAATGAGAGAAAGTTATGAGGGACACTTTTTGCTGTCCCCCAAAGATGAGAGTGTTCTTGGTAAGGGCTACTGCGGTTTGAAGATGGAAAACGTCATTCAAGAGTGAGCTCACTGTCACTGGAGATTGTTTCACTAGACATCAGTGTGCATTTTATAAAGGGATTTCAAGCATTAGACATGGTATAACTTATAAAATGTGTAAGTTATAAAACAGTGGAGGTGGAGCTCAAAAAAGATATTTCATCAATTTTTTTGTACTTCAGCAAGAAGTACAGTGAAGTAACCTACATTACTGGTAATTACTGTTTTCCGTTCAATTGAGAAAATTCTTAACTCCAGTCAATGGAATGTATAATTGGAAATTAAAATTGTTTATTCCACATATGAAATAAGGAAAACAGTTATAAACACCTGTTAAATGAATTAATACTTAAAAACTCACAATGTGAAATTTAGGAAGGGAAATATAAGTCATTCATTTAGCAAATAACTCCTGAAAGTCACTTATGTGCTGGAAATTGGTAAATTCCCTGTTTTCATGGAGCTTTTATTCTAGCAAGAGGAGATAGTTAATAAACATTTTTTAATGTGTCAAATGATCATTATGTTGTACACCTGAAACTAATATAATGTTCTATATAATTTATATTTCAATAAAAAATGTGTCACATGTGAAGTTCTAGGAAGAAAAGTCAACCAGATTAAGTCAACCAGGGGACGTTGCTATTTTAGAAGGATTTCCAGGGGCGCATGTCTTAGAAGGTAACACTTGAGCAGAGGCCTGGAAGAACTGAGAGAGTGGACCCCGTGGATATCTGAAGAGAGGTCCAGGGAGACAGAAGAGTGAATACAAAGGCCCCAAGGCAGGAAAGTGTTCAGTGCTCACGGAAGAACAAGGAAGCAAGTGAGGCAGAAGCGGAATGTCTCCACCCACAAGAGGACAGATGGAGACAGGTCAGACAGGCGCAGGGCTATTCCCCGAGCCCAGAACCCAGGCAAGGCGTGGGCTGTTTAGTCTCTCTGAGAGTCAAGGCATAGTAAGGTTTTAAGTGGAGGAGAGCCACAGTTCAGAAGGATCACTCACTTTGCTTAACATGGAGTAGAAGGCAGGGGCAAGGCTAGAAAGGAGGAAATTAGAAGACAATACCCCAGGAAGGAAACTGTGGTGGTTTGGATTGGAGCAGTAACAGGGAAGAGGGGCAGGCATGGTCCTGTTTGGGAGAAACAGGTTTGGAGGGAGGTAATTTCATTTTGGACATGTCAATTGTGAAATCTCTATTAGACATACAAGTGGAAATGTCAGATGTATTGGTGAATATACATGTCTGAGAACCAAACTGGAGATAGAAACTTAGAAGCATTCAGCATACAGATCTGTCTTTCAAGCCATGGAATTGACCGAATCACCTGAAACATGAATGTAACTTAGAGAAGAAATCAGATCTAAAGACTGAGCTATGGTACATCCTAACCTTAGAGAGTGGGAAGAGGAAATCCAGTGAAGGAGATTGAGGGAGGAGGGAGACCTGGAAAGGGTGGAGACCTGGAGGTCACATGAAGAAAGTGCGTCAAGCAGGAGGGAGTCTTCACTGTGGCACCCACTTCTGATATGCCCATTATGATAGAGGCTGAAAATTGACCATTGGCTTTGTAACATGAAAATCATTGGTGATCCTAAAATCTCTAATAACTCTTACACCACACATGATGTGTGTTTAATAAATAATTTTTGAATAAGTGAATATGTGTAGAAATATACATAATTCTGAAGTTCTATAGAATTCAGTTGAGATATTTAAAAACAGGATAAAAAAATTATTTTTTGATTTAGCAAGACAACGTACCAAGGAAATAAACCCTTTATATACTAACAGGTTATCCAAATACTAGAGATACACCAGTGAAATTCCTCATATGTGATTTAAAACCATTTTTAATGCTGATTGTTATGTTTATTTAGGTGAATGATTTTTTCCATTAAAAGTGAATAAAAGCAAAATTCAGTAGACAGCTTGCAGGAGGAAATAGTAATGGATATGATTAAAATTAAAATATTGGCTTCTAAAAGATAGCTACAGAAAGAAATATGCTGCCTCTAAGGTGTCTAATCAACCAGAGATCTTAGGGTCGACTTTCCAAGTACCTGTTTAGAAATTGGCTTCTTTTTCAAGACCTATTCCTGTAGTTTTAATTACGCTAAAGATCTTATCAGTGTTTACACTTGATATAAGCTGTTGCATTTCTGACTCCTCTCTAGATTCCTAAATAACATATGCATCAAGGGTAGGAAACATTAAAATGTTATGCTCACTTTATGGCATTTCATGAAGAGGTTTAATACCAATAAGAGATGAGGGGAAGTGGGAAAACAGGAAAAATACTAGATCTGAAAACCTGTGATGACTTTTTAAAAATTTCTTCACTCAAGACTAAATATACTAAGTGTTTGGAAACAGGAATTTATGTTTCAGCAGTATCAGTCAATTAACAAATATTTGGATGGAAAAAAGATGGTGGTGTGAGTACTGTGGCAGAAATCTCCTCCCCAAACCACATATATTTTGAAAATACAGAAAATACAACTATTCCTAAAAGAGTGACCAGAAGTAACAGTACACCAGTCAGATTACATCTGGGAGAAGTCAATATCTCACGAAAAAGGGTAAAGTAAAAAGCTGCGACCCGGCAGGACCGGAGCACTGCCCCCACCCCAGATCACCAGCGGGAGGGAAAGAATCAGAGCGGGCAGGGAGTGGAAGCACAGGACTGCTAAATACTCAGCCCTAGAAATCCACCCCGGGAGCACAGACCCACACTGCATGGTGCTCTGGGCTGAAAAGCAAAGTCTGAGACTGCAAACAGGTTCCCACAACCGGCTGCCCTGGGACAAAAGAAAAGCAGGTGCTTTAAAAGACCTCTCAACAGTCAGAAGGCTACTAAATGGGCAAGGGTTTAGGAGAAGGAACAGGTGGACAAAATCGTCCTGGCCCACTCAGCCCAGCAGGCTGGGAACTTTCAGGAGCTTCAGGCCTTATCCCCTGGTTGACAATTCAGCCCCGAGGCCCCTCACCACGATAAGCAGCCTGCCGCTACTTCCTCCCCGCTGGCACCCCCCACGCAAACCAGCTGACCCTGCCATTGCTGCAGACCAGCTGGAGGGCAGCCCTGCCTACAGCAACTACACAACTTAATGCAGAGCTAACTGGCCCAGACCTAGAGGCTGCTCCCCGTGCACGGTTAACCAGCACAGAGAGCTGAGACAGGCACTGAGACCGGGAAACATAAAAGGGCTTTGTTCTCATGGCAGAACACACACTGCTGGCCTGCAACCCCCGTCATCACCCTAGGCCATCCCGAGGGTCACCCCACCCATGGCAGTTTAGGGATTAACCCAGAGGCAGCTCCCTGCATGCAGTTAACAGGCACAAACAGCAGAGAAAGGCACGGCAACTGGAAAGCAGGAAGCGACTTTATCCTAGCAGCTGACACCTGCAACACTCACCTGCAACCACTCCCATCGCTCCAGGACTATGAAAAGACAGAAGAACTTTGTTCAATACAAAATCCCTCAAACATGAGAAAGAGGACTCGGTGAGACTGAAATTACCAATATTCCTGAAAAAGAATTCAAAATAAAAGTCATAAGCATGCTCATGGAGCTACAGAAAAATATTCAAGAGCTAAGGGACAAATTCAGGAGGGAGATAACTGAAATGAAACAAACAATGGAGGGATTTCAAAGCAGATTAGGTGGAGGAGACAGTAAATGGAATAGAAATCAGAGAACAGGAATACAGAGAAGCTGAGGCAGAGAAAGAAAAAAGGATCTAGGAATGATAGAATATTAAGAGAACTGTGTGACCAATCCAAATGGAAAAATAGTCGCATTATAGAGGTATCAGAAGAAGAAGAGAGAGAAAAGGGGATAATTTCTGAAAACGTCCCCAATCTGGGAAAGGAAATAGTCTCTTAGGCCGTGGAAGTCCACAGATCTACCAACACAAGGCACCCAAGGAGGACAACACCAAGACATATAATAAAATGGCAAAGATCAAAGACAAGGACAGAGTACTAAAAGGAGACAAAGATAGAAAAAAGATCACCTACAAAGAAAAACCCATCAGGCTACCATCTGACTTCTCAGCAGAAACCTTATAGGCCAGAAGGGAGTGGCATGATATATTTAATGCAATGAAACAGAAGGGCTTTGAACCAAGAATACTCCACCCAGCAAGATTATCATTTAAATTTGAAGGAGGTATTATACAATTCCCAGATAAGCAAAAACTGGGTAATTTACCTCCCACAGACCATCTCCACAGTGTATTTTAAAGGGACTGCTATAGATAGAAATGTCCCTAAGACTAAATAGCTGTCACCTATTTAAAGAAATAAAACCACAGCAAAGGAAGTAGACCAACTAAATACTAAAGAAATGCAAATTTAAATCAGCTAACCACAGTCAGTCAAGGGACACACAAAGACTACAGAATATGACACCTAACATATAAAGAGTGGAGGAGGAAGAAAAGAAGGGAGAGATAAAAGAATCATCAGACTGTGTTTCTAATAGCATAATAAGTGAGTTAAGATAGACTGCTAGATAGTAAAAAAGCTGCCCTTCAGCCTTTGGTAACCACAAATGCAAAAACCTGCAATGGCAATAAGTACATTTCTATCCATAGTTACCCTAAATGTAAATGAACTGAATGCACTAATCAAAAGACACAGAGTTACAGAATGGATAAAAAAGCAAGACCCATCTATATGCTGCGTACAAGAGACTCACTTCAAACCCAAAGACATACACAGACTAAAAGTGAAGGGATGGAAAAAGATATGTCATGCAACCCATAGGGAGAAAAAAGCAGGTGTTGCAGTACTTGTATCAGATAATATAGACTTCAAAACAAAGAAAGTAACAAGAGACAAAGAAGGACATTACATAATGATAAAGGGTCAGTCCTACAAAAGGATATAACCATAATAAATATCTATGCACCCAACACAGGAGCACCTACATATGTGAAACAAATACTAACAGAATTAAAGGGGGAAATAGAATGCAGTGCATTCATTTTAGGAGATTTGAACCCGACTCATTCCAAAGGAGAGATCAATCAGACAGAAAATAAGTAAGGAGGGGAGAGTTCCAGGAAGATGGCGGCGTGAGCAGGGAGGAGGAAATCTCCTCCCAAAACCATATATACCTATAAAAATACAGCAAATACAACTATTCCTAAAAGAGAGACCAGAAAACACAGGACAGTGCACAGCCCGCATCTGCACCCTAGAGGACTCGGCACCCCAGAAGGTGGTCTTAAAGAGCCCAGATGACATACGTGGCACCTGCCAGTGACCACTTCTATTGCCATGAAAAGACAGAGGAATATGGTACAGACAAAGCTCACCCAGACAACACGAGAGAGGAAGCCTGAAGGGATGGAAATGCACAATCTTGCTGAAAAAGAATTCAAAATAAAAGTCATAACCATGCTGAGGGATCTACAGAGAAATATGCAAGAGCTGAGGGAGGAAGTGAGGGAAGTCAGGAAAGACAATGCAGAAATGAGACAAGCCATCGACGGGCTTAGCAGCAGACTGGACGAGATGCAAGAGACTGTTAATGCAATAGAAATCAGAGAACAGAAATACAGAGCAGCTGAGGCAGAGAGAGATAAAAGGATCTCTAGGAATGAAAGAATATTAAGAGAACTGTGTGACCAATCCAAATGGAACAATATTCGCATTATAGGAGTACCAGAGGAAGAAGAGAGAGCAAAAGGGATAGAAAGTGTCTTTGAAGAAATAATTGCTGAAAACTTCCCCATGCTGGGGAAGGAAATAGTTTCTCAGTCCACGGAAGCCCACAGAGCTCCCAACACAAGGTACCCAAGGAAGACAACACCAAGACACATAATAATTAAAATGGCAAAGATCAAAGATAAGGACAGAGTATTAAAGGCAGCAGCTAGAGAGAGAAAAAAGATCACCTACAAAGGAAAACCTATCAGACTATCATCAGACTTCTCAACAGAAACCTTACAGGCCAGAAGAGAATGGCATGATATATTTATATGTAATGAAACAGAAGGGCCTAGAACCAAGAATATTATATCCAGCACGATTATCATTTAAATATGATGGAGAGATTAAACAATTTCCAGACAAGCGAAAGCTGAGAGAATTTTCCTCCCATAAACCACCTCTATAGGACATCTTAAAGGAACGGCTCCAGATGGAAGCACTCCTAAGCTAAAAAGATGTCACCAGAGAAAATAAAATCATAGCAAAGAAAGCAGACCATCCAACTACTAACTAAAGGCAAAGAATAAAACACCTAGTATATGAAGAATGGAGGAGGAAGAATAAGAAGTGAGAGAAATAAAGAAACATCAGACAGTGTTTACAATAACTTAACAAGAAAGTTGTTAGATTGTTAGATAGTAAAGAACCAACGCTTGAAACTTTGGTAAACACAAATCTAAAGCCAGCAATGGTAATAAGTACATATCTATTGATAATCAACCTAAATGTAAACGGACTGAATGCACCAATCAAAAGACACAGAGTAACTAAATGGATAAAAAAGCAAGAACCATCTACATGTTGCCTACAAGAAACTCACCTCAAACCCAAAGATATACACAGACTAAAAGTGAAGGGATGGAAAAAGACATTCCATGCAAACAACAAGGAGAAAAAAGCAGATGTTGCAGTACTTGTATCAAACAAAATAGACTTCAAAACGAAGAAAGTAGCAAGACATAAATAAAGAAGGACATAATGATAAAGGGGTCAATCCAACAAGAGGATATAACCATTTTCAATATATCTGCACCCAACAGGGGAGCGCCGGCATATGTGAAAAGAATACTAACAGAATTAAAGGAGGAAATAGACAGCAATGCATTCATTTTAGGAGACTTCAACACACCACTCACTCCAAAGGACAGATCAACCATACAGAAAATAAGTAAACACACAGAGGCACTGAACAACACACTAGAACAGATGGACCTAACAGACATCTACAGAACTCTACACCCAAAAGCAACAGGATACACATTCTTCTCAAGTGCACATGGAACATTTTCCAGAATAGACCACATACTAGGCCACAAAAAGAACCTCAGTAAACTCAAAAATACTGAAATTCTACCAACCAACTTCTCAGATCACAAAGCTGAAAACTCGAAATAAATTTGAGAAAGAAAACAAAAAGGCTCACAAATACATGGAGACTTAACAACATTCTCCTAATTAATCAATGGGTTAATGACCAAATCAAAACAGAAGTCAAAGAATATATGGAGACTAATGACAACAACAACACAAAGCCACGACTTCTGTGGGACGCAGCAAAGGCAGTTCTAAGAGGAAAGTATATTGCAATCCAGGCCTATCTAAAGAGAGAAGAACATTCCCAAATGAATAGTCTAAAGACACAATTACTGAAATTGGAAAAAGAAGAACAAATGAGGCCCAAAGTCACCAGAAGGAGGGACATAAAAAGATAGAGAAGAAATAAATAAAATTGAGAAGAATAAAACAATAGAAAAAAAATCAATGAAACCAAGAGCTGGTTCTTTAAAAAATAAACAAAATATATAAACCCCTAGTCAGACTTATTAAGAGAAAAAGAATCTACACACATAAACAGAATCATAAATGAGAAAGGAAAAATAACGACAGACCCCACAGAAATACAAAGAATTATAAGAGAATATTATGAGAATCTATATGCGAACAAGCTGGAAAACCTAGAAGAAATGAAAAACTTCTTAGAAAAATACAACCTTCCAAAACTGATAAGAAACAGAAAAACTAAACAGACCAATCACCAGCAACGAAATTGAATCGGTAATCAAAAAACTACCCAAGAACAAAACCCCCGGACCAGATGGATTCACCTCTGAATTCTACCAGACATATAGAGAAGAAATAACACCCATTCTCCTTAAAGTATTTCAAAAAATAGAGAGGAGGGAATACTTCCAAACTCATTCTATGAAGCCAGCATCACTCTAATACCAAAACCGGGCTAAGACCTCACCAAAAAAGAAAACTACAGACCAATATCCCTGATGAATGTAGATGCAAAAATACTCAACAAAATATTAGCAATCCGAATTCAAAAATACATCAAGAGGATCATACACCATGATCAAGTGGGATTCATCCCAGGGATGCAAGGATGGTACAACATTCGAAAATCCATCAACATCATCCATCACATCAACAAAAAGAAGAACAAAAACAACATGATCATCTCCAAAGATGCTGAAAAAGCATTTGACAAAATTCAGCATCCATTCATGATTAAAACTCTCAGCAAAATGGGTATAGAAGGCAAGTACCTCAACATCATAAAGGCCATATATGACAAACCCACAGCTAACATCATACTTAACGGCGAGAAGCTGAAAGCTTTTCATCTAAGATGGGGAACAAGACAGGGATGCCCACTCTCTCCACTGTTATTCAACATAGTACTGGAGGTCCTAGCCACAGCAATCAGACAAAACAAAGACATACAAGGCATCCAGATTGGTAAAGAATAAGTCAAATTGTCACTACTTGCAGATGACATGATACTGTACATAAAAAACCCTAAAGACTCCACTCCACAACTACTAGAAGTAGTATCTGAATTCAGCAAAGTGGCAGGATACAAATTAACACACAGAAATCTGTTGCTTTCCTATACACTAACGATGAACTAACAAAAAGAGAAATCAGAAAAACAATTCCATTCACAATTGGATCAAAAAGAATAAAACACCTAGGAATAAGCCTAACGAAGGAAGTGAAAGACCTGCACCCTGAAAACTGGGAGACACTCCTAAGAGAAATTAAAGAGGACACTAACAAATGGAAATGCATCCCATGCTCTTGGCTAGGTAGAATAAATATTGTCAAAATGGCTATAGTACCTAAAGCAATCTACAGATTCAATGCAATCCCTATCAAACTACCAACAGCTTTCTTCAATTAACTTGAACAAATAATTCTAAAATTCATATGGAACCACAAAAGACCCCGAATAGCCACATCAATCCTGAGAAGGAGGAATAAAACAGGGGGAATTACGTTCCCTGACTTCGAGCTCTACTACAAAGCCACAGTAATCAAGACAATTTGGTATTGGCACAAACACATACCCACAGACCAGTGGAACAGAATAGAAAATCCAAGCATTAACCCAAACATATACAGTCAATTAATATTTGATAAAGGAGTCTTGGATATACAATGGGGAGATGACAGCCTCTTCAGCAGCTGGTGTTGGAAAAACTGGACAGCTACATGTAAGAGAATGAAACTGGATTACTGTCTAACCCCATACACAAAAGTCAACTCAAAATGGATCAAAGACCTGAATGTAAGTCATGAAACCATAAAACTCTTAGAAAAAAACATAGGCAATTCTTGGACATAAACATGAGCGACTTCTTTATGAACAAATCTCCCTGAGGAAGGGAAACAAAAGCAAAAATGAACAAGTGGGACTATATCAAGCTGAAAAACTTCTGTACAGCAAAGGACACCATCAGTAGAACAAAAAGACATCCTACAGTATGGGAGAATATATTCATAAATGACGTATCCAATAAGGGTTTGACATCCAAAATATATAAAGAACTCATTCACCTCAACAAACATAAAGTAAATAATCCAATTAAGAAATGGGCAGAGGACATGAATAGACACTGCTCCAAAGAAGAAACTCCGATGGCCAACAGGCACATGAAAAGATGGTCCACATCACTAATCATCAGAGAAATGCAGATTAAAACCACAATGAGATATCACCTCACACCAGTGAGGATGGCCAACATCCAAAACACAAACAACAACAAATGTTGGCGAGGATGTGGTGAAAAGGGAACCCTCCTACACTGCTGGTGGGACTGCAAATTAGTTCAACCATTGTGGAAAGCAGTATGGAGGTTCCTCAAAAAACTCAAAATAGAAATACCATTTGACCCAGGAATCCCACTCTTAGGAATTTACCCTAAGAATGCAGCAGCACAGTTTATAGCAGCACTATTTACAATAGCCAGGAAATGGAAGCAACTTAAGTGTTCATCAGTAGATGAATGGATAAAGAAGAATTGGTACATATACACAATGGAATATTATTCAGCCATAAGAAGAAAACACATCCTACCATTTGCAACAACATGGATGGAGCTAGAGAGTATTATGCTCAGTGAAATAAGCCAAGCCGAAAAAGACAAGTATCCAATGATTTCACTCATATGTGGAGTATACGAACAAAGAAAAAAACTGAAGGAACAAAACAGCAGCAGACTCACAGAACCCAAGAACAGACTAATAGTTACCAAAGGGAAAGGGACTGGGGAAGATGGGTGGGAAGGGAGGGACACGGGAGAAAAGGGGCATTACGATTAGCAGATGTAATGTTGGAGGGGCACGGGGAGGGTTGTACAACTCAGAGAAGACAAGTAGTGACTCTATAGCATCTGACTATGCTGATGTACAGTGACTGTGGTGGGGCTGGTGGAGGGGACCTGATGAAGGAGGTAGTTTGATCACCATAATATTTCACATGTAATTGTAGATTAATGATACCAAAATAAATTTAAAAAAATAAAATAAAATAAAACCTTCAGCGTCTGCTGGAGTTCCAAGCAAAAAAAAAAAAAAAGAAGAAAGAAAATAAGTAAGGAGACAGAGGCACTGAATAACACATTAGAACAGATGGACCTTACAGACATCTATAGAACACTCCACCCAAAAGTACCAGGATACACATTCTTCTCAAGTGCACAGGGATCATTTTCCAGAACAGACCACAGACTAGGCCACAAAACGAGCCTCAGTAAATTCAAAAAGATTGAAATTGTACCAGCCAACTTCACAGATCACAAAGGTATAAAACTAGAAATAAATTTTACAGAGAAAATAAAAAGGCCCACAAACACATGGAGGCGTAACAACATGCTACTAAATAATCAATGGATCAATGACCAAATTAAAACAGAGATCAAGCAATATATGGAGACAAATGGAAACAACAGCGCAACGCCCCAACTTCTGTGGGACACAGCGAAGGCACTTCTAAGAGGAAAGCATATAGCAATCCAGACCTATTTAAAAGAGGGAAGGAAAATCCCAAATGAATAGTCTAAATTCACAATTATTGAAACTGGAAAAAGAAAAATAAATGAGGCCCAAAGTCAGTAGAAGGAGAGACATAATAAAGATCAGAGAAGAATTAAATAAAATTGAGAAGAATAAAACAACAGAAAAAAATTAATGAAACCAGCAGCTTGTTCTTTGAGAAAACAAACAAAAAGATAAACCCCTAGCCAGACTTACCAAGAAAAAAGAGAATCTACCCACATAAACAGAATCAGAAATGAGAAAGGAAAAACCATGACAGACACCACAGAAATACAAAGAATTATTAGAAAATACTATGAAAAATTATATGCTAACAAACTAGATAACCTAGAAGAAATGGACATCTTTCTAGAGAAATACAACCTTCCAAGACTGACCCAGGAAGAAACAGAAAATGTGAGCAGACCAATCACCAGCAATGAAATTGAATTGGTAATCAAAAAACTACCTAAGGACAAAACCCAGGCCAGATGGCTTAACTGCTGAATTTTATCAGGCATTTAGAGAAGACATAATACCCATTATCCTTAAAATTTTCCAAAAAATAGAAGAGGAGAGAATACTTCCAAACACATTCTATGAAGCCAGCATCATTCTAATACCAAAACCAGGCAAAGACAACACACACAAAAAAAACTACAGACCAATATCCCTGATGAACATAGATGCAAAAATACTCTACAAAATATTTGCAAACCAAATTCAAAAATACATCAAGCGGATCGTACACCATGACCAAGTGGGATTCATCCCAGGGATGCAAGGATTGTACAATTACGAAAATCCATCAACCTCATTGGCAATATCAATAAAAAGAAGGAGAAAAATCGCATGATCATCTCCATAGATGCTGAAAAAGCATTTCACAAAATTCAACATCCATTCATGATAAAAACTCTTAACAAAATGGGTATAGTGGGCAAGTACCTCAACATAACAAAGGCCATATATGACAAACTCACAGCCAACATTATACTTAACAGCGAGAAGCTGAAAGCTTTTCCCCTAAGATCGGGAACACGACAAGGATGCCCACTCTCCCCGCTTTTATTCAACATAGTACTGGAGGTCCTAGCCATGGCAATCAGACAATACAAAGAAATACAAGGCATCCAGATTGGTAAGGAAGAAGTCAAACTGTCACTATTTGCAGATGATATGATATTGTACAAAAAAGAACCCTAAAGACTCTACTCCAAAACTACTAGAACTAATATCTGAATTCAGAAAAGTTTCAGGATACAAAATTAATACACAGAAATCTGTTGCATTCCTATTCACTAATGATGAACTAGCAAAAAGAGAAATCAGGAAAATAATTCCATTCACAATTGCATCAAAAAGAATATAATACCTAGGAGTAAACCTAACCAAGGAAGTGAAAGACCTATACCCTGAAAACTACAAGATACTCTTGAGAGAAATTAAAGAGGACACTAATAAATGGAAATTCATCCCATGCTCTTGGCTAGGAAGAATTAATATTGTCAAAATGGCCATCCTGCCTAAAGCCACCTACAGATTCAATGCAATCCCTAACAAAATAGCAACAGCATTCTTCAATGAACTAGAGCAAATAGTTCTAAAATTCATATGGAACTACAAAAGACCCTGAATAGCCAAAGCTATCCTGTGAAGGAAGAACAAAGCAGGGGGAATTACACTCCCTGACGTCAAGCTCTACTACAGAGCCACAGTAATCAAGGCAGTTTGGTACTGGCACAAGAACAGACTCATAGACCACTGGAACAGAATAGAGAGCCCAGATATAAACCCAAGCATATATGGTCAATTAATATATGATAAAGGAGCCTTGGATATACAATGGGGAAATGACAGCCTCTTCAGCAGCTGGTGTTGGCAAAATTGGACAGCTACATGTAAGAGAATGAAACTGGATTACTGTCTAACCCCATACACAAAAGTAAACTCAAAATGAATCAAAGACCTGAATATAAGACATGACACCATAAAACTCTTAGAAGAAAACATAGGCAAAACTGTCTTGAATATAAACACAAACAACTTCTTAATGAACATATCTCCCCGGGCAAGGGAAACAAAAGCAAAAATGAACAAGTGGGACTATATCAAACTAAAAAGCTTCTGTACAGCAGTGGACACCATCAGAACAAAAAAGCTTCCTACAGTATGGGAGAATATATTCATAAATGACATATCTGATAAGGGGTTGCCATCCAAAATATACAAAGAGCTCATGCACCTCAACAGACACAAAAAGCAAATAATCCAGTTAAAAAATGGGCAGAGGAGCTGAACAGACACTTCTGCAAAGAAGAAATTCAGATGGCCAACAGGCACATGAAATGCTCCACATCACTAATCATCAGAGAAATGCAAATTAAAACCACAATGAGATACCACCTCACACCAGTGAGGATGGCCAACATCCAAAACAGAAACAGCAACAAACGTTGGCGAAGATGTGGAGAAAAGGGAACCCTCCTGCACTGCTGGTGGGACTGCAAATTAGTTCAACCATTGTGGAAAGCAGTATGGAGGTTCCTCAGAAAACTCAAAATAGAAATATCATTTGACCCAGGAATTCCACTCCTAGGAATTTACCCTAAGAAAACAGGATCACAGATTCAAAAAGACATATGCACCCCTATGTTTATCGCAGCACTATTTACAATAACCAACATATGGAAGCCACCTAAGTGTCCATCAGTAGATGAAAGGATAAAAAAGAGGTGGTACATATACACAATGGAATATTATTCAGCCATAAGAAGAAAACAAATCCTACCGTTTGCAACAACATGGATGGAGCAAGAGGGTATTATTCTCAGTGAAATAAGCCAAGCCGAAAAAGACAAGTATCAAATGATTTCACTCATATGTGGAGTATAAGAACAAAGCAAAAACTGAAGGAACAAAACAGCAGTAGACTCACAGAACCCAAGAATGGACTGACAGTTACCAAATGGAAAGGGACTGGAGACGATGGGTAGGAAGGGAGGGATAAGGGGGGAAAAGGGGCATTACGAGAACACACATAATGTAGGGAGTGGGGCACGGGGAAGGCAGTATAACACAGAGAAGACAAGTAGTGATTCTATAGCATCTTACTACGCTGATGGACAGTGACTGTAATGGGTTGTGTGGTGGGGACTTGATAATGGGGGGAATGTAGTAACCACAGTGTTGCTCATGTTACTGTATATCAATGATACCTTATTAAAAAAATGCAAGTATTTGGACAACATAGTACAAGGGATACAAGAAAATATAAGAAATGTTCAACTGATAACCACCTGATTTACAAGGAACAAATTGTACAGCTCACATTAGTGCAATAATTTGAACTTAACTCAGATTTTCTGAGCATCTTAAATAAACCAGAAATGAAAACAAAAATGCATTAAGACCTTCCTACTCCATGAATTTTTTAATGTACTGATTATTTTTTCCCATATCCTAAGGTAAGATCTCATTGGTAGAAATTGCTGATTAAATTGAAGGAAAATTAAGCAAGTAGGCAGCAAGTCATCTTTGGAAGTTGGGAAAGGTCTTTCCCCTCGAGAAAGGACATGAGAGCAGCATAAGGTTTTGTAATCTAAACAGTTACAAATGTATATGGATAATTGGGCTAATTTGAATATGCACTGGGTTTTGTAATTATTCATAATTATTAGGAAATTAATGTTAATTTTGTCACATGTGACAATGGTATTGTGTTTATGTAGGAAGGTTTATTATTTAGGGATGTATAATGACATATTTGGGGGCAATATACCATGAAGTTATTTATATAAATCACATTAGAAAAAAGAAAAAAATAGAAGTGAAATGGAAGGCTGCCAGGTACCTTTGCCTATTGCAAATGATTATCTACTGTGACTTTGGTTCATAACACTGGAGGACTCTTTCTCTGTCTCCTCATGCAATGTGCACCCATTTTCTGAGAGCCACAGTGGCATATTAGAATTACATTTCAGCTAGGAATTAACTATGTTTTTAAAATCCTAGTCACACTGAGAGAATATGTCCTACAACCTTGTGTTTGTCTCATTTGCAATATTAGTTTTTATGATAAAATAACGTCACCCATTAAAAAATGCATTTAACTCTCATATAGAGCTTTAAAATATGAACCTGGAATGTGATTAAATATATTTTTTGAAAAACTGACTTTTTATTTATTTTGAATCTTCCTATTCTTGAATATTATATGTCTCTCCTTTTGATTTAGGTCTTGCCTTAATATCTTTTTATAATGTTTTATAATTTTCTACAAAACAGTCTTATACTTAGTAAAATTTATTTCTAAGCATGTCATTTTGTTATTGTTTCTATTTTGTATGAAATAATTTTTGTTTTTAATTTTCTGCTTGATGCTAACATATAAATATTGGTCTATACATCTATGTAGATCTGTACATGTAACCAGTGCATTATGTTGATCTTATATCTGGAAACCATGCTCACTTCTACTATTACCTTTAGGATCATTTGAGTTTCTACATTAGCAATCATATAATCTGTGACTCTAGCTAATTCATACATGTGTATTTCTCTTTCTGGTCTTATTGCACTGGCTAATGCCTTTAACATAATGTTAAATAAAAGGGGTAGTAAGAGGAATGGTTTCTTGGTTCTTAATTTTAAACAGAAATGTTTTCTAAAGTATATAAAATAAATACATCTTTTAATCTATTCTTGGTATTTTACTCTTTTTAGATAACCTTTATAGGTAAGCGCAGTTACCTTTTTAAACTAGCTGTAGAATTTGTACCGTAAATTAAATTTATTGACTATATAGTTTTTCTTCTTTTATCTATTACAGTGACTTGCATTAATAGTATTGCATTCCTTGATCAAGTTGTACTATTTTTGCTATACCTTGCTGGATTTGATTTGTTGATATTTATTTAGGATTATTGTATTGATGTCATGCATTAAATTGATCTAATGATCCTCTCTCATATTATCTTTATTCAGTTCTCTTTTCAAAGTTATACCAGCTTCATCAAATAAGGTAGGAAATGTTTTCTATTTAGATCCTATAAATGGCTGTAAAATTGGAATTTTCTGTTCCTGATTCTGTTTGTAGAATTTGCCAATAAAACCCTGGCTGTTTATTTTATATGTGGGATTGTTTTGACTGTTCATTCAACATTTTAATGCCTTAGTTGCATCCTACAAGTTTTCAGATATAATGTTTTTTTTTCAGTGTTAAGTATTTTCTAATTGGTCCTATAATGTCTTCTTTGACCAAAAACGTGCTTTAAAATGCTTTTAACTTATAAATATATATTACTTATCTTGTTATTGACTTCTAATTCAATGACATTGGTCACAGAATGTGGTCTGTGATACCAGCTCTTTGAAATTTGTTGAAACTTGCTTTATGGACTGACACATTTTCCACTTTTATAAAAGTTCAGTGTGTCCTTAAAAAGAATGTGCCTTCTCCTGCATTTGGTAGTGATGATCTGCATATGTCCACTAAATTAAGCCTGTTAATTTTGTTCAAGTCTTCTATTTGCTTAATCAGATTTTTGTACACTTGATCCATCAAATACTGAGAGAAGTGTGTTAAATGTTTCAATTATTGAGAGAGGTAGGAAAAAATGAAGACCAGTCCAACCCCACACACCTGAGTCCTGACAAAGTGTCTTGTGATTCGGGCCACTTACTCTGTAAGGTTCCAATATGTCTTGTTTTTCATGTCTACCTATTGCTTTAACAAGTTGTATAGCCAACATGTCCTAGGTATAGAGACCCCCCCTTGGTCAGATAATCAATGGACCAAAACACAAACAACTTGTGACATGAGCATAAGGAAACTTTGGTATCTGACAGTGTCCTTTACCTCATTATAATACTAAATTTCCCACCCCTGGGTGGAGGTTTTATATGCTAAAGCTCCATGAGATGATGAGGCATGTAATCTACCTGCGCATGTACTAACTGAAAACTTCCCTACTCACACTAGGTGACCTCATTACTAATGAATAAACATTTTCACTCCGCATAATGGGGGCTACCCTGATTCTTCTCAGGCTGACTCCCTCTTGAGCAGCCCACCCTGGTCTGTCTAGGTGTCTCCGTTTCCCCACATCTCTAAGAAAGCGCATTGCCTGCTTGCAAATTCCTTAGCCTCCGTGTCAAATTCTTTTAAGACGAAGACAGGAAGGGAAGACCCTGTTCTAGCATCTGCCGGTAACGCTATGATTGTGGATTGTTTTTGTTTTGTTTTTTCTCTGTAGTTCCATTGGTTTTTACTTTCTGTAACCTGAGACTATGCTGACGGGACTTACATACTCGCAATTATTATATATTCTTGGTAAATGAAGCCTTTATTAAAACCATCCCTATCTGCAGTAATGCTCCTTGCTGAAATTCTATTTTGTGTGAGTAATATAGCTTCATCAGCCTACCTTTGGTTAGTACTTGCCTTTTATTTCCTCCCCCGTTTCTTTTTCACTCTTAAATGTTTAACCTTTTTGGATCTCCAGGTTTAAGCTGTATATAAGACGATAGTGTAGAGATTTTTAAAATCTAATCTATTTCAACAGGAGAGTTCAGTCCTTTTAAACTGACTGTAATTACTAATATATTTGGATTTGTTTCAAAATAAATATTTATTTCAAAACAAAAATGTTCTATTTTGTTTTGTTTCTGTTGTGTTTTAATAATTCTTTTTCCTCTTTCTTGCCTTCTCCTGGATGGATGGGCTATTTCCCCCTCATGCCATTTTTTCCTTTTCCTGCTTTGAAAGTTAACGTCTATTTGTGTCCTTATAAGTAAAATATCCTAGAGATGGCAACATGTATCGTCAACATTTAAAAAATTTAAAGGCAATCAGTGTCTTTACTCTCCTTCTGAATAATATAAGGAACAAAAATGTTTTCCTTCCAGCCACCCCCCTCTTCTCCTTACGTGATTTGTTGCTTGATTTTTCTCACGCTGCTTATCTTATTTATTGTCTCTCAGCTCCGGGTCCACTCTTCTCTGCTCTGGGCTGAGACTCTACAGACTATTTCCCAGACTCTATTGCCTACTGACTTGCTATTGTGTTGTTACTAGGGACCCAAAAAGGAGGTGAAAGGTAAGAGGAGAGGAGAAAGGATTCCTTCCAGTTTTCCAGTTCATTCCTCAGCGTTTTTCAGAACTTCCAATACCAGCCTTGGCAGTCCCCCTTAGAGCAACTAGCAGCCTCCCAGGCACTGCCTCTGAGAAGTGCAAGCTGCAGCTTACTACAAATGGAAAAATTAGTAAGTGAAGAAAAAAAAAAAAAAAAAAAAATCAGGTTCCAAAATAAAAGTAATGTTACACTGACACCTCGTGGATACTGGCAGTATAGCATGGATCCAAGAATCATTGGAATGTGACATGAGATACACAACCAAAGACACTAAGTACCTATTTTGGAACTTTAAAAATATATGTATATATATGTCTTAGTTAAACCAGAAAAATAAATAACAAATAAACATATGACAATAGGAAGTATAAATCAGTGAAATCACTTTTATATTCTTGTACTACACAGGATTAGATCACTCCTTAAAAAGATAGCTTTGTCCAGTTCAGTTTATTGCCATTTAAAATTTTCCAAGTTTAAAGATTTTTTTCTTCAAATAAATCAATGATCCTCACACTTCCCTCAGAATTTTCTTTCTTATTCATTCTATATTTTTTTCTACTTGTGTTCTATAGATTTCTACCTTTTTCGCTAACATTTTCGTCTCGTCAAAAAGAAAAGCTGAACTTTTAGCAACCTATCCTAATAAAGTGTTTTTTTGTGCGAGATGATGAAATTAGCCCTGATGTAATTATGGATCACCCATTATTTTTTTCTAAATTTTCCTCTTTTAAGATAACTTTCTGGTTTTTGATAATCTTCTGTTACCGTTTATGAGTTATGTGCAGTTATCACTTCAACAGAATTGAATCACTTTCATGTTTTAAAATTAATTTAATTATGCAAAGAAATTTAGTAGACTGTATAACATAATAGAAAGCTAGAAACTTGATTTGAAAAGGCCTAAATTTAAGTTTCGCCTTTCCATTTATTTGTAAAACCAGGACAGGTTACTTCAGTCAGCTTCAGAATAATCATCTGTCAAATGGGGATTACAAACACAAATTGCAGATTTAAAAATATTAAAAAAGAAAATGTACATAAAATACTTATATCTTGTGAAGTATTATACATATACAAGTGGCTGAAATAACATGTATTGTGTTCAGTATTTTTACTCACAAAAATCTCATTTTAGAATTTTGTCTGGAAGAAATTTAAAGTAGCCTGTTCTGTGTACCTGGCAATCATTACATAATTACTCGGTGTCTATTTTCTTGCAAGATATTCTGAGAGACTTAAAAGGCAAATAATTCCTGGTGAGTGCCTTTAAATTTTTATAATTTTTTAAAGATTCATGTTCACCTGATAAGCTTAATTACAAAAAAGATTTACTAATCACTAAGCGGTATCAAAATGGAAGTGTTCAGCTGGGTTTGGAGTAGGACATAAATGAGGAGGAACATTTAATGATGGAAAAAATTGTGTGAATAAAGGAGTACTTATTAACTTTTGGCTCCTAACTGTATGTTCCTTTAACGTGTAGTTTGGGCTCCTATCATACAACCTACGGCTCTTATTTCATTTAGGATTTCTGCATGGATGTTCAATTAAACTCAATGATTTTTTCTTTTTTTGTTCTAGTATTGTTACCAAGGTCACATTACCTTTCTTTACATGAATTGGACAGTGTCTCATCTTTTTCCATGTTCTGTAATAGTTTTTATAAGATAGAACTTCTGTTATTTAAAAATTTAGTAGAACATTCCATTTGGGAGTGGCAGAACTTTGCCATATCCATTTTTATTTTGTAATAATTTCTCTATTCAGATTTTCTTGTTCAGCCTATTTTATCCAAAGATATTCCTAGAAAAAATATCTGTATTTTCTAGTTTTTCAAATTTATTGATAACATAGTATGCTAGTCAGCATAGATGCAAAAAATGGTGTGCAATTAAAACACCTCCAACTTAGTGGCATAAAGCAACATTTAACCCAGCTCACACACCTACAGGACAGTTGGACACTGGCTGATCTCTGGGTTTGCTGGGCTTAACTCCACAGCTGAGGTTATGTCTCACATCTTTCTTGGACCAACTGGCTACCCAAGTCATGTTCTTCTCATGGTGGTGGCAGAAGTATAGGAGCAGTGAGCGGAAATAAGAGATGGCCTCTTAAGGACTAGTTTCAGAACTGCCACACTGTCACTTCTGCTTATCAGGCAAAGTAAGCCACGTGGCCCAGCCCTATATCAAGAATGGAGACGGGTATATTTTACCTTTACCAGGAATAATTTCAAATTTCTGTGACAAAGAACATTGATATAGGGAGGAATGAAGATTTGAGAACAATTATGCACCCTACCAAGATTGTACTGGGTTAAAATGTATTTTTAAATTTCCTTTGCCTTTTTTTAAATTTGCTCCTGTTCCTCTTGATAACTCAGACCAAATATTTTTCTACATGAGGCTTCTTAGAGAACTAGCTTTTGGTTTTGTCAATAAACTCAATGATTTTTTTGGTTTATCTTTCTTCAATGTTTCTCAAATTCCTTCATCCTACTTTATGTGGGTTTATTATGCTGTTCTTTTTCCCAGTTTCTTTGCTCATTTTTATTCAGTCTTTCTTTTCTAATTACAAACATTTAAGGATATGTATCTCTCACTGAACATGACGCTGGTGCCTAACAATGTACTGTGTTCATAATCCTACTTCTGAATTTTTATAGCTTGTTATAATCTTTGTTTAATCAAGAAGTTATTTAAATGCATGTTTCTAAAATTAAAGCTATGTACAGAGCTTTCAAAAATATCTTTTTGCTATTGATTCCTTTTTAATTCCATTATGGTCAGTGACTTAGATATGTATGTGTGTTTTGAGGCTTTTTGGCATTTGTGGGCAATTTCCTCTTGCAGGTAGATTTCCAAGGATATTCCTTGTTGAAAAGAATGCATTCCCTTTTTGTTGGGTGCACAGTTGTATATTAGATTCTGCTTGTTAATTGTGTCATTCTAGTCTTCTCTGTTCTTATTTTCTGCCCAATTGATCTTTTAGAAATGTCTGGGAGATGTATGAAAACCCCCAGTAGACTGTTTTAGTCCATTTCTCCTTGCATGTCTATCGGCTTTGTTTTATTAAGTCTGAGACTGGGCTATTCTTGCATAAAGGTTAATGACTATTATGCATTTATGGTAATGGATTTTTTTCCATATGAAATATCATTCTTTAGGCCTTTTATCTTGAGAGATAAGTGAGTACAGAACACAGAAGCTGCGTAGTAACAGCTTTTACATCTAGGGCAGTGATTCGTACCCTGGGGTATTTTGCCCCCTACCCACCCCAGGGGTATTTGGCAGTGTCCAGGGACATTTTTGATAGTGACAGTGACTAGGGGTGGACAGTGTTCTGGCATTTAGTGGGTGGAGGTCTGGATGCTGCAGATATCCTGCAATGCACAGGGCAGTGCCAACACCAGAGAATTATCTAGCCCAAAATGTTACTAGTTCCCAGGTTGAGAAACCTTACTGGTTTGCCCAGGACTGGGAAGTTTCTCAGAACTGAGAACCATCAGCTCAAAAACAGGAAGGTCCTGGATTACTGCAAATAAAAATGATTGACAAAAAAATGTGACTGTACAGAGTACTTTTGGGCACTCAAGGTACTTATTGATCTGAATTAGGCTCTAAATTAGGCTCTTATCTCTATCCTACAAATTGCTTCACACCTACTTTGGAGTCTCAAAATATTAAAAAGGCAGAATTTATCCCATTTTGAGGGAAATTTTCTTCTCAAATAAAAGCTGAAATTAGGATGATGTCCTCATAATTTTTTTACTTGGTAAATGGGCATAAACAAGTATGCATTTGTCAAAATCAAAACTATTTAAAAAGTGGGGTTTTACTGTAGGTGAATTATACCTCAATAAACCTGTCTTTAATAAAAGAAAGTCCTTTCTATATTTCTGAAATAACTAGTCTTAATTTATAGATTAATTCCTACATCTAATGTAATTTTTTAATAGAAATATAGTTTAGATAACTTGCCAGGATACTTAAAGAATAAAATTATGCTTCAGGAATTTTTTTGTTTTTTAGGGAAGGTGTTTCTGTGCTGCAAGCGACATTCTACAATAACTCAGCTAAATTAAGTAATAAGGAAATCTCTTTCTCAGAAATATTGCAACTTTAGATGAAGTAAGTCAGTGATCTGGCTATGTGCCCTGAGAGTCTGTTGGTGGATTTATCCTAAGACTAGTTCTGCAACAGTTGCAACAGTTTCAGACAACCATGGCTTCTTAAATCACTCTCTTAAAAGCAGGCAGTTCCTTCCTAGATGATGACATGATTTTATATTTAGAAAAATCCTACTCAACCAAAAACCTGTTAGACCTAACCAATGCATTCAGTAAAGTTGCAGGATACAAAATTAACATACAAAAATCAGTAGCGCTGTTACACATTAACAATGAAATTTCTGGAAAAAAGAGAAATCAATCCTATTTATAATAGCATCCTAAACAGTAAAATACTTAGGAATATATTTAAGGATGTGAAACATCTCTAAGCTGAAAATTACAAGACACTGATGAAAGAAATCAGCAAAGACACAAATAAATGGAAAGGTCATGATCATGGATTGGAAGAATTCATATTGTTAAAACGTCAATACTACTGACAACCATCTATAGATTCGATATTAAGGTTCCAATGGCATTTTTTACAAAATTAGAAAAAACACGCCTAAAATTTATATGGAACCACAAAAGAGCCTAAATTGCCAAAGAAATCCTGAGGAAGAACAAAGCAGGAGGCATCACGCTTTCTGGTTTCAAGTATTCTATAATGCTATAGTCATCAGAATTACATGGTACTAGCACAAAAACAGACAAATAGACTAAGGGAACAGAAATGAGGGCTGAGAAATAAACCCAAGAATATACAATCAGCTAATATTTGACAAGGGGGCTAAGAATACACAAGGAAGAAAGTCTCTTCAAAAAATGATTCTGGGATAAAAAGATATGCACATGTAAAAGAATGAAACTGGACCTCTGTTTTATACCACTCACAAAAATTAATTTGAAATGGATTAAAGACTTAAATGAAAGACCTGAAATGGAAAACCATGAAACTCCTTGAGAAAATCATAGGAATATAACTCCTTGACATGGGTTTTGGTAATGATTTTTAGGATATAACACTTAAAATACAAGCAATAAAATAAAAAATACAAAAGTGGTACTACATCAAACTAAAAAGTTTCTATGGCAAAAGAAACCATCAACAAAGTGAAAAGACAACTTATGGAATGGGAAAAAGTATTTGCAAAATATCTTATAATGTGTTAATATCCAAAACATACAAAGAACTCATACATCTCAACAGTAAAAAACCCCAAATAACCCAATTTTAAAAAGGGCAAAGGATCTGAATAGACATTCTCCAAAGAAGACATACAAAAGGCCAGCAGGTACATGAAAAGATGTTCAACCTCACTGGTCATTAAGGAAGTGCAAATTAAAGCTACAATGAGATGCCGCCTCATGCCTGTCAGAATGGGCATCACCAAAAAGACAAAAGGTAACAAAGGCTGACATGGATGTACACTGTCCATGGAAATATAAATTGGTTTGGCCACTAGAGAAAACTATATGGAGGGTTCTCAAAAACCTAAAAATGGAACTACCATATAACTCAGCAATTCCATTTCTGGGAATATATCCACAGGAAAGGAAAACTCAGAAAGCTATCTGCACCCCTATGTTCACAGCAGCATTATTTACAATAGTCAAGACATAGAAACAAGCTAAGGAAACGTCCATTCATCATCAATAGATGGATGGATAAATGAATATTATTCAGCCATAAAAAACAGGATATAGGAAAAATAGGATATAGGAAATCCAAATTTATGACAACATGAATGGATTTTGAAGGCATTATGCTAAGTGAAATAAGTCAGATACAAACAAACACTGTATGACCTCACTTATTGTGGAATCTAAAACAAGAACAGAAATATCAAACTCAGAAAAAAAGAGATTAGACTTGTGGGTACCAGAGGCAGAGAGTAGAGGAAGGAGAAATTGGAGGAAGGTGGTCAAAAGGTACAAACTTCCAGTTATAAAATAAATGAGGACTAGGGATATAATGTACATGACTATAGTGAAGAAGGTATAATATATGGGAAAGTTGTTAGAGTAAATACTGAGTTCTTATCACTAGGAGAAAATTTTTTCCTTTTTTTTTTCTTCTTTTCATTTTATTGTATCTATATGAGAAGATGGACAGTAGCTCAGCCTATTGTGGCAATAATTTCACAATATATGTTAATGAAACCATCATGCTGTATGCCTTAAACTTATATCATGATGAATATCAACTATTTCTCGATAAAACTGGAAAAATGCATACATTTTCTTTCCAAACAAGTGTATGGTGAAGTATTGTTAACTATACGCATAGTATTGTGCAGATCTCTACAACTTTTCATCTTACATGCTGAAAATCTATACCTACTGAACAACTCCCCATTGCTGCCTCTCCACAGCCCCTTGCCACCCCCATTCTACTTTCTATTTCTATGAGTTGTGTTACTTTTCATACCTCTTTTTGTATTTTTTGTGATTGGTTTGTTTTACTTAGCATAATGTCCTGGAGATTCATTTATGCTATAGCATATGACCGGATTTCCTCCTTTAAGGCTGAATAATATTCTATTGTATGTATATACCACACTTTTAAAATCTATTCTTGCATAGATGGACATTTGGGTTGCTTTCACATCTTGCTTATTTTGAATAATGCTGCAATAAACATGGGTGTACACATTTCTCAGTGAGACCTTGTTTTCAATTCTTTTGAATATATACCCAGAAGTAGTATTGCAAACATATAGCTCTATTTGCAAATATTTTGAGGAACATCCATACTGCTCTTCATAGCAGTTGCACCATATTACCTTCCTCCTTTCAACAACATCTAAGGGTCCCAATTTCTTCACATCCTGGCCAACACTTGTTGTTTTCTGGTTTTTTGATAATGACCATCCCGACAGGTGTGAGGTGATAACTCACCATGGTTTTGATTTGCATTCTCCTGTTGATTAGTGATGTTGAGCATATTTTCATGTGCCTGTTGGCCATTTATATTATCTTCATTGGGGAAATGTCTATCCAAGTCTTCTGGCCATCTTTTAATTGGGTCATGTGTTTCTTATGTTATTGAGTTGTTGATACTCTTTATATATATGGATATCAGCCCTCTATCCAAAATATGGTTTGCAAATATTTTTTCCTACTCCATGGGTTGCCTTTTCACTCTGTTGATTGTCACCCTCATTCCTAAACCAATCACTAGGTAGGGGGATGGGAATACTGTTTAGAAAACATCCATCATCTGGGTGGAATGGTTGTTAGGGAATCTATCACTTAGGTAACAACAGAACCCATCTGCCTCAGTTTTGTATTTCACCTCAGTTTCAAACTGAGAGAAGAGTTTAATAAAGACATTATTGAAGGTTGTTAAATCATTTAACCTGTAAAACCTTTATCTGTAAAATCAAAGAATGTATGTGGATACGGGTTTGTAGGTGAGGGTAGGATGTATGGATGGTAGAGGACTGTAGGTGAGGAAGGGATGTGTGTGTGTGTACATGCACAGGATTACAGGTAAGAGTGGGTGTGGGGCGGTAAGGGCAGGTTTGGGTATGTGTGGAGAATTATAAGTGAGGGGTGGTAGGGCAAAGGGTAGGCAAAGGGCAGGATGAATCCACCAAATACACTTCTCCATTTTACTGATTTACGTTTTATATGTGTAAGATATAAACCCATTATTAAAGATGTTGCAAATATTTTTTCTAGTTGTCATTTGCCTTCTAATTTTGTTAATGGTAGAGTTTTGTTCATGTAACAGAGCTTGTTTATTTGTTCTAATTAGCAGGACTCTTCTTTCCTTTAAATATTTGCTTAAAAAAACACTACAATTTACACATAGGAAAATTAAAGAAAAAAATGGCCTAAACTCAACACCCAGGGATAGCTACCTTAATAACTCAATCTACATACCAGGTCCATAGGACAGATAGGCAATATCATTGTACATCCCTGCACACCCCTCTATACAGATCTAAATGCTCTCGGCCTATTGATGGTAGTATGGTAATCAATTAAAAATTTCCTGTGAGGCAATTTGCAGTAACTATCAGTAGTTTCAGAAACCTCATCCCACCAAATCTAGTTTTAAGAATATATCTAAGAAAACAGTTGAGAACGTGAGCAAAATTTTAACTATGATTTTATTATTTCAGCATTGTATGTAATAATAAAAATTTGGAAACAAATTACATGACAACAGTTTACTAAAGTATAGAATGATCATATAATTAAGATTCTGGCCATCAATAATGGTGCTGACTAGAGTACCTAATGAAATGGTGTTTATTCAATATACTAGGTGAAAAAGCAGGTTACAAAACAGTATAAATAGGGTGAAAATGTTGTCGGGCAGCTGCATCTGGGGAGGTCTCTCCCTGTGCACTAGGTGAAGCATGAGGAGAAACCTCAACCTGGACGGGGGAGGGTTCTTGACTCTGGGCGAGAAAGAATTCTTGAACAGGTCAGATGAATGTAGGTAAGAAAGGAATTCATTAAAGCAAGAGCAGCAGAAAGGCATCTGTCTAGCAGGCAGCAGAGAACAGGTAAGTGCAGAGGGAAAGAGGAAAAGTTCTCCGGCTAGGGCAGACTCCCTTGCCAACTCCTGACACCAGCGTCACCTGCATCCTGTGTCCACTTGGATCTGCACAGCATGGGGCCTATCTGGGGGAGCCATGGAACAAAGGGTGGAGTGAGATTACCGTTCTGAGAACCTCCTAAAGAAAGGAGATTCTCAGGCAGGCTACTACGAGCAGATCGCACAGTGGCAGTTCCGTCCAGGTCACCCAGGCAACAGAAACATGCAGGTCCAAATCTGAGCTCTCAGCAGCCCCTTCCTATTATTTATTAGGAGTAAAGCAGAGACAGAGTGCAGACTTGGAAATAAAATGAAATAGCAAAGAGACAAACCACAATAATCTGAGCACCGAGAAATAGAATATGTATTAAAGATTAATTTCAGGTAGAAAACATTTCATTGCAAAATGTTAACATTTTGCAGTATTTATGTTTTAATCAAATTACTTCCAACAACTATAAGAGATCTACATTCAATGGTCAGGAGTTTAAATGGGGCATAATGGTGATCCCAAAGCTCAAGGACTCTTCAAAGAGGGTTGAACTGTGAAGCAGGGTTTTTGACAGTCACAGAGGCCAAAGAGGGACCCCTAAGGGCCTGTGATAGCTGCTTCTAGAACCTGGAGGTTAAGAACAGAAAGAAACATTCAAGGGCACTGAAGATAAACTTTTGAAGTTTTGCCTAAATGTGCTTAAAAATCCCATGACATGCTACCTTTGCTTTGCTAGTCAATATCAAGTACACAGCCTGAAGACCAGGTACAATTCTTTAAGTCCTTGAGTTCAAAAGACACTCTCCTGCCCTTTTGGCTACAGCCAGGGGTGTGCTGGTAAATGTTAACAACTGGCTCTCCAATTAAAAACAAACAAACTTATATGTAATATATATGTGCCTAAGATTATTATAAATTTTCCTGATATAAAGGATGTGTAGCATACACATTGTTTTCTATTTGCTATTGCTCATCCCCTAAAAGTATTTCAATAAATTGAAATTTATTTCAGCTTCAGGACTACTGATTGCAATAGTGACTTCTTTTAGGCTTTTTGCATAATTACAAGGATTGGAACATTGTCTGATTCCACATTATTAATAACAAAATCCTGAAACTCATTCAAACCAATTTCATGTTTTAAACTTAAATGATACAATTTTTTCATAGCTAGTAACAGTGAAATTAGTTCTTTATAAAGCCTAGTAAGTGGTTCTAATGAATCAAAATAATTTTAAATACTAGAATAATGTTTCCTCAATTGTGTAATTCACCATGTGACAGTAGACACAATACACTTTTAGCTTTAATCTACATTCCTAACATATTCTCCCACGTATCAACTCTAAATCTAGAGTAGATAAGGACCAAAACAATAAATCAATCTCTTATTTGTAAGTACAAGTTGATTTCCATTGTGTAAACACCCCCACGGTGGCTGATTTCAAGCTATTAACATGACATGGCTGAGCCTCCAATTGTAAATGAGTGTCTAGCATACTTTATTACATAGTATAAGTGTAGAGAAATAATTAAGAAGTGATGCATTTTGAATATTTATTACCTTGTTTTCAGTAAGTTAAATTTTTGAATTTACAATTGAAAGTGTTTAACAATGGATGGCAAAATTCCTGAAAATTTGCTCTTGCCGACCAGCTCCCACACCCCACTGGTGGAGTGCACAGCTCTGTAAGTCTTCGGAAGTCTCAATAGAGGCAATAATTCTAAGAGAATGTCAAGTATTGAACTGTGTATGGGCATTTAATACGGTTGCTGTTGGCTCCTGGCTGCCTGAGCTAAGGTCATTCTAACACTGAAACACACTTATTTTATAGGCCTCTCTGGGGCTTACAGGAAAGCTGCCTAGGCTGGTGATCATGTTTATAGTTGGTTACTGATTGCCAATGATCAAGAGGGCAATGTGATTAACCTGCTATTACAGTTTATACTTCTTGATTCTTCTGCTTGGCCATCCTGCCAAGGACATACTCCTCTACAAGTCACCAGTTCATACCTCTAAGGTCTCACCATAAGATGCAGGTCAGTAAAGCATATGTAGGTAATGTTTGTTCCATAACAACTCAAATATTCCAATTCTGCTGATAAAAAAATAAGCAAGATTTGAATTTGTGCAGTTCTACTAAATGTTTTTCGGGCTGATAATACCTGTCAAGTTAATTTTTATAAAATGTCTGAAAGTTCTTTTAGGAGCTAAATTCAAGAACAAACTGTTTTTTGTTTTCTGCCCTGTGCCTGTCTTGGTCCCTTTATCCTGCCCCTCCTCATGCCACGAAGTCTACCCGGTGAGATGAAGAAGCCAGGGTTAGGGGGACAGAAAACAGAAGAAAAATTTTCAAACACAGCTCTGTGGAAGGAAGAATGACTGTTTTTGATTCCCAGGCACCCAAACAGAAATTTTAAAATAGGGTAAAGGATATTATTTAAAATAGAAAATGTGTTCCCAATCTTGAGGTTTTTAAAGGGCATACAGCAATGATTGGATTTCTCCTCTGAGAAATGCATTTGTATAGACAAATAAGATACTAAGCTCTATGTATAGTTTCAGCTTCCCAGAGAATACAGTTCCCCTAAATTTCTTACATTTGCCAAGAGAAAAGCCTTCTTTTTTTTCTTTTGCTGAGAAAATTAGATCTAATTTAAAGTTATCAACTTTAATCAAACAGACACAGTGCAAGTTGTTTCATGAAACAGTAATTGTAAAGCATGTAATGTAATTGAAGATAAAATATCTATAGCTCTTCTGATAATGCTTTAGATTGAGTATATCGCTCTTCCATATAGAGTCCCAGATACTTGACAGACTTGCTTTTCAGCATGTAACAAACCAGGTTTGAATACAGCATTAAGAAGGTCCCAATGTACATATAACTGACTTACATATATATGCTTCATATAAGTTTGACTTTCTGGAAATCGCAACTCCACCTGGGTGCCTGGGAGTCAAAAACAGTCATTCTTCCTTCCACAGAGCTGTGTTTGAAGTTTTTCTTCTGTTTTCCATCCCCCTAACCCTGG
The DNA here is from genome assembly GCA_032199065.1 of Smutsia gigantea. Classification (NCBI taxonomy): domain Eukaryota; kingdom Metazoa; phylum Chordata; class Mammalia; order Pholidota; family Manidae; genus Smutsia; species Smutsia gigantea. The sequence goes on from JAVSCE010008997.1 coordinate 38,873, forward strand.
CTTCTTCACCTCAGGTTCTGGGTAGACTTCGTGGCATGAGGAGGGGCAGGATAAAGGGACTAAGACAGGGAGAGGGCAGAAAACAAGCCTAAGGGAGTCCCCCCCACCCCACTCTGCCCTGGGCCCAGGACTGCTTCTCTTCAGAACCTTGAGGCCTTTGAGGAACCTCTGAGGGTTTGCTGGGGAACCAGTCATAAAGTGACTTTTACAGGAGAACATATTCCATGTCGCAAACAACCAGCTTCCAGAACGCAATGTCTTGAAGAGCTGACCACACCCTGTGGCGTACTAGTCCAGCGTCCTTAGGAACGCCCACGCCCAGGGGACTCTGATGCTGAGCAAAGGCGGTCCTCCGCCCAGGACTACGGCTCCAGTGCGCACTCTTCTCCTCTCTGCCTGCTCCCAAGCATGGTGACGGCCACGAGTAGAAGTTGTGGAGTCTTGAGAACCATTATAAGCCTCAGAAAGGACTGATTATAGCCAGTTCCTAAATACAGCATTTGCTTCTTGGCCTCTCTTTAGTCACACATGCTTACGCCCTATTTACCAAAAAAGCTGTGTCTCTCCTAAAATCAACCGATAGTTCGTAATAATAAAGCTAAATAGGTGTCCATGATTTTTAGACAATTGCTTTAAATTTAGTATTCTGATTTCTGAAACATATTCTATTCAGAAATAGAAAAAAGTTTCCACCAAATTCTTGATTCAAAAAGAGTTGCTGAATCATAGAAGGAAGAGTGCCGAGAGACCAGTGTCAGGCCGAGTGAAGATTTTAAGTCAGAAGAGAGCGTTTGGGACGGTGTCGCTCCTATTAGTCTGGGACCTAGGGCAAGTCACAGAGCCTCAGTTTCTTATCCTGCAAAGTGGGAATAATCCTAATTACATGGCCAAAGTTAAGAGAAGACCATTAAAAAATACCTTGTAGTCTAGTATATATATATATACATATAGAGAGACATACACATGTATGTATATAAACACACATGTAACATAAATACACAAATATATAGACACATATATTTATATATATACATATCCTCCAAAATCTGCTTCCTGGTTAACCTTGATCATCTGTCTAGCTAGGAGCTTCACTGAGAGAGGAACAGTTCAATAGGAGCCATTCAGTACCCACATGGCTATCTCAATTTCTGTTGAATTAAATTTTTAGTTCCTCATTTCACATGCTTCATGGCCACATGCTTCACCCTGATGGCTGAAAGGAATATGTCTGGCAAGGTAAAAAGTTCTAGTGAATGGCTTTGTGGTTCCTGATTCATTGCTAACCTACAATGTGCTAGGAGCCCGTTAAACATGTAAGCACTAAAACATATAGTTACACGATCAATTGAGCTCTTACTCTGGGCAGTTTGAGAAAAAGGGTGTCTTTTATTTCCAAGTGAAGATCCTAATCTTCAAATTCTTTCCCAACAATCTTAAGAAAATGGTGATAGTATTTATTGGCTACCTATGTTGTTACCAAATAATCGTTTCCAAATATTTGGAGATCACAGAGTTCTCTGTAAGGCAGAAGTCTTTAAATCATGAGATAACACATTCAGCTTAGAGTTAAGAGAAAGTTGAGTTCTTAACCTGGCAAATGTTATTGCACATTTCTTCCTGATACGTTGGACTTGTAATTCAACTGCAGGAAACGGTGAACCAACTGCAGTTAGTGAGCTAGACTATTCCTTTCACCATTTATCTGGCTGAGGAAGTTCTGCCTGGATACTATATGCAGTACTTTATTAACGCTTCTCCAGGGACAAACAAGTGTCCATACTGCCTTTTGTCCTAAAAAGAGGACAGACACGGACTGGGGAGAGTATACCTCGGAGAACAAGATCCTCTGTGAGAAGCACGTTCAGATAAGGTCACAACTTTAATTGGGAGAATGAAGTATTTACATCAGGCTAGATCAGCCCTTCAAGACCTTGGGCCAGTCATTTACCTTCTCCCAGGCTCAGTTTCTTCATCTTTTTCATAAAGCAACATGGTTGCAGAAGATAATCACAAAGGTATCTGTGATTCCAATGACTTCCCCCCAAAACTATGACCGATATCCTGCCTGTAAACCTCTATAACCCTGCCACAAGGACCCTGATCCTGCCGCCACCACCCTCAATCAGTGTGGGATGGCTCCGTAACTCCTGCAGGTTTTTTCTTGTGTTAGGGAGAAAGATGGACAGAGCAGCTGGAAAAGGGGAGATAAGGTTCACAGAAGAAGTCTCCCAAAGTTCAAAGAAAAAGCCGCCCAAACCCTGCCCAGGTCAGGGGTCCCAGGTGAAGACAGCAAAGGCTTTGCAGGGAGGTAACTTCCTCCCCAATCAGATCCCAAAATGGGCACAATGAACCAAACTAAGAACTGCCCGAACCACACCTCAGCCTGGGTAAGGACGTGCTCCATAAGGGGGACGGCTATTCAGGTGGACCTGCAAATCAAATAGCCCCACCTTGTCAGCCAGAGAGGCACCTCCTAGTCAGAATGCAGGCTATAGGCCTCCTGCCTAACAGACGAGGTCTTTGTCTCCCTTGACTCCGGCCTGCTCCTCCCTTGGAGTGTATTCAAACACAACTTTCCCTCTGCTTCACTACTGTATCTCTGCCTTTCAGTTCTTTGTTGCCGTGGGAACAAGGACTGAGGAGAACAAACTCAACCCTAACACTAGGACTCAGTAAAATTAAAAGGACAAATAACACAGTGTTCTAGCCCTCCACACCATCCACACCTCTTCTAACTGTACAGCTTGGATTCTCTGTTGCTGAGTTTCAGTTTTATTTAGGAATGAAAGAAATAAGCATCACTCTTAGATGCTTTGCATGGTATTGCCCAAGGCTGTCACTTACTACCTTTGGAGGATTTTCTACCTCTAAGATTCTTTTTCTGCCCCTCCTCTGCCATAATTCCTTAGGAAATAGTACAATGAGGAAAAAATATGAGCTTGTCTTAGTATCTGTGTAATTTGTTTGTATTTTAAAACACCCATGGTTTAGAGACATGTAAATCTGGGGTCAAAGACCTAATATGTAACCTTGGGAAAGTTACTTATTCCTCAATTCCCTCATCTATAAAACTTGAGTAAAATTGTATCTTCTCTGGAAGGAGATGTTCTTTAAGTGCCATACCATAGGGAAGTATCTAGTACAATGGTTGGCACATACCAAGAACTCTGTAAAGTTGCTTATTTCTTTACCCTGCAACTTTGCCCCTTACATTAGAGTTTTAACAGTAAATTCCCTATATTCATCTCCATTTTTGTAGAATTCTTATCAAGTATTTTTCCCTCAATTTGTTAGGTTTGACAATACTCAGCTCATAAATAAAGGAATCCACATTATATGGATGAACATCTCAAAGCTAGCTTTGCATCCAGATTTGTCATTGTGCACACCCTGTGGCTATTGCGTAGGTGAGCCCCACAAGTCAGGATTCCATAGTGGTCCTTATGATCATCTTCCTGGGCAATGGGGATGACTCTGAAGAAGCCATTCTATGCATAGGATCCTATCCCAAGGAGGTCATCATTCCAGAAGGTGACTCAGAGACTGCTACCCATAGCTTTATCTTAAAGGCACAAATCATTAGCTACATTAGCAAGTCATTAGCAAACCAATAGGTAAAGTGCTAACTACTACACAAGGGCCAAATCTGGCCTACCTATTGTTTTTGTACACCTGGGAGCTAAGAATATTTATATATTTTAATAGTTGAAAAAACTAAAATGAAGAATAATGCTTCATGACATGTGAAAATCATGTGAAATTCAAATATCAGTGTCCATAAATGAAGCTGTAATGGGACACAGCCACACTCATTCATCTGTGTATTGTTTATGGATGCTTGTGTGCTACAAAGGCAGAATTGAGTAGTTGGCTGCAGAGATCAGACAGCCTGCAAAGCCTCATGTATTTACTACCTGGTCCTTTATACAGTATGCTGCCCCCGGGTGTAGAGCACAGACTCGAGAGCCAGAGCGTGGAAGCCCAGCTCAGCAAAGTGTTCCCTCCACTTGGACAATTTCTCTCAACTTCTGTTTCCTCAACCGTGTAATGATGATGATAGCACTTATCTCACGGGGTTTTATGAGGATTAGGCAAATATGTAAAGTGCTTAAAAGAGGGTCTGGCACATCTGAAGTACTATCTATGTGTTTGTTATTATTAGTTGCCACAATTTTTTTCATAAACTAAAGCAGCAGCTGCTTACCAATTTGTTAGCAATAACTGTGAGAATTTCACTTACAGCACTCCATTCAATTCAGCTCTTCAACACTCGTGCAGTAGGAAGTGGTCTAAAGACAACTTCAGGGACAATTAGCATAGTCACCTCTCCACAAAGCTAATTCTGTATTACTTAACAAATACCTTGTATAGTCTTGGAAGAGCTTATACTGAACTTTTGGCTCTGCCCTTCCCATCCAATCTTTATGGTTGGTTACCTCCTTACAAAGAAATATTTTAAAACAGGTCCCGAGGAACAGAGAGCCCAGAAATAAATCCAGGCGTATACACTCTACTGATCTTTGAGAAGAGTACCAAAAATACACAATGGAGAAAGGATGGTCTCTTCAGCAAATGGTGTTGGGAAAACTGGATATCCACGTGCAAAAGAATGAAATCGGACCCTTATCTTACACCATACACAAAAATGAACTCAAAATGGATTAACGAATTAAATGTAAGACCTAAAACTATAAAGCTCCTAGAAGAAAATACAGGGGAAAATCTTCACAGCATTGGTCTTGGCAGTGATACCATGACAATAACATCAAAAGCACAGGCTACAAGAACAAATACAAGCAGGTCTACATCAAACTAAGCTACTCTGCACAGCAAAGGAAACTAAACAATGAGAAGGTAACCATGGAAAGGGAGAAAATATTTGCAAACCATATACCTGAAAGGAGGTAGTCTCCAATATATGTAAGTCCTGCAACTCAATAGCAATAAAACCTAATAACTGGACTAAAACATGGGCTAAGGACTCCAGTAAACATTTCTCCAAAGAAAATATATGAATGGCCAACAGGTATATTAAAAAATGCTCAATGTCACTAAATATCAGGGAACCACAAATTAAAACCACAGAGATATCATCCCATACCTGCCAGGATGGCTATTATCAAAACAATATCAGATGGTAAGTGCTGGCAAGCATGTGGAAACTGGAATACTTGAATATTGTTCGTGGGAATGCAAAACGGTGTGGCAGCCATGGACAACAACATAGAGGTTCCTCAAAAAGTTAAAAATAAATCTACTGTATAATCCAGTAATCTCACTTCTGGGTGTGCACAAAAGAACTGAAATCCGGATCCCACAGAAGTTATTTGCATACCTATGTTCCTTAGAGTATCATTTACAATAGCCAAGATGTGGAAGCAACCCAAAAGTCCTCCTACAGAGGAATGGGTATAAAAAAATGTGGCATATACATACAATGGGTTGTTATCCAGTCTTAGAAGGCAATCCTGTCATATGCTACAACGTGGATGAACTTCAAGGACATTATGCTTAGTGAAATAGGCTGAGCAGAAAAAGACAAATACTGAATGGTTCTACGCATGTAAGTATCTAAAGTCATCAGACTCATAGAAACAGAAAGTAGAATGGTGGTTCCTAGGGGCTAGAGGAAGGTATAAATAGGAGTCGTTCTGTGGGTATAGATGTTCAGTCATGCAAGATGGACAGTTGGAGATCTGTTGCATAACACTGTGCATATATAACTGTGAACATCTGGTTCCACTGCTGCCAATTCAGCCAGTACACCAGGAGACAGAGCGCAGAGCAGAGAAAGAACTCTATTCGACAAGCCCACAGGTTGGAAGATGAGGGAACTATTGTTCTAAAGACCCATCTTAATTCAGGGTTGATTTCATGCTCCTTTTATGCTAGGGAAAGAGGGAGGAGGATGGGGGTTAGGAGGTGACAGGTAACTGTGGCATCAGAACATCAGCTAGGGTCTGAGGAGGGTAGGGGAGCTCCTAGTTCTCGCTCAGTTGACTCCTATTAGCACGGGTCCCGTCATGACGTTCACGTAAACTCTTGATAGGACAATTTTTTTGCCTGATCTCTCAAGCTCCAAGCAAGTTATTAACAAGCCTCTGTACAGAGCTGCCCTTATTTTGGCAAATTTAAAAGGGAGTGTTGATTACGGGTCTGTGGTATCTTTTAGTTCCTCTCCTCTCCTCTCTATGGACTATTTCTCTCTCTCAACTCCAGGAACAAAATAGACAATGTTGTCCTGTCCATCTGGTTATCCTTATCTGCTCCTGGTGGCCTGCAAGGAGCTAGATACCAGTTTTTAACTCCTTCCAGCCCTGTTACACATATAATTAACAATCCTGTACGGTACATTAAAAAATGTGTTGAGAGTAGATCTCATGTTAAGTGTTCTTATCACAAGAATAATTTTAAAAGGACTCGTAAAATGTCTTATCTACCTCGATGACTGCTATGGTATTTGAACACAGTAACCTACTTCCTGGATTGAACACAAACTAGGTAATAATATATAGTTTATTTGACCTGAGACAACAAGGCCCATTAGAATTTTTCTCATAATTCAGGACTTTCACTTTTGGAGTTTAGGTATCCAAAAAGAATACTTGGAGGGAAGTTATAATAAGAGGAAAACAATGACCCTAGTGAGAGCTCCGTTGAGGCCACTGTCCACCACTGTGAACATGCAGTACTGCACTCAGCAGGTGCTCCAATCTTGTTAAATGTTGGTGATTCAATTTTTCTGTGTGAATCTTGCTCATTAATGCATTTTTAAAAAACATTAGCAGTCTGCCTGACTGAAATTACACATGAAACACCACCAAACAAAAACCTCACATAAGAATTGCTTTAGATTGTTCAACTGGATGAACAAGAAAAATGAGTCAAGTAAAGTAAATCATTGTCTGAATCACCTAAGTGAAGTTCCCATCTCTCACCTTCCTGAGTTTTTACCAACACGCTCTTAGCTTGCTCTAAACTTTTCTTGTATAAAAAGTAGCTGAGTAATTTTGGAGAGAGGGTTTTGTCTAAATCATCGAGATAATTCAAACAACTTACTTTCTAAGAAGGATCTGGGCGAGGCTGTCCTCCCTGATAAATGCCCTCTGTCCCATATCTGAGCTATGCCCAGCTTAACCAGGAGATGCCAATGTCCCCTAGCAAGGAAGCACCCTATTGTCGTTCAGTGAAATGCAACCTCAAGCTACACACGCCCCGAACATAGTTCCTGAGGTTTACTGCTGGTTTCCAAGGGCACTTTCGTGTTTTTTTTTTCACTGTTTCCTTCCCCCACAGGCATCTAAGAGCTGCCCCTTCCCCGCAATAGTGCACTCGGCTTAGAGCCTGTCGGCCCTGTCCAATGAAGTTAAAATAAAATACGCATCAGACAACTGCCAAGTAGGAAGAAAAAAAAGAATTCCCGGGGCACAGGATTGGTGTTGGAATGTGCCATTCGTTTCGAAGGGAGGAAAGTGCTTGGTGTGGATTGCATCGCGGGTCTGAAGCCACTTCCCGGACCTTGGATTACACCCGGCCTGGGCACAGCAAACACACAGACC
>JAVSCE010008998.1:0-27620 GCA_032199065.1 Smutsia gigantea
TCCACAGTATTCCATTGCATTCCAAATCATTCCATTCCTTTCCATTACATTTGATTCCATTTAAACACAACATTCCCATTCTTTTTCAAAACATTCCATAACATTTTTCAAAATTCGGTTCTATTAATCAACATTGCACTTCATACGATAACATTCCATTCGATTATACAACATTCCAGTCCATTTAAATCATTCTATTTCATGCCATTCCATTGATTCCACTCCAGTTCACCAAATGCCATTCCATTCTTTTAAAATCCATTCTTTCACCAACATTCTGTTACTTTACACTACATTCCAATGCATTTAACAGCATCCATTCCATTCCTGCACATTCCATTCAATTCCACAACATTCACTACATTCCATAACTTTCCATTGCATTCGAACACATTATTCCCTATCTGTTACATAACATTCCATTCCATTTATTAAAATTCGATTCTATTAATATAAATTCAACTTCATACCAAAAAATTCTATTGGAATAAACAGCATTCCATTCCATTTGAAACATTCTACATTATGTTGCATAAGTTTCCATTGCAGTCCACACAATTCCAATTCTTTCCTTACCCTTCAATTCCTTTCTCCAACTCTCTATTCCGTTCCCCTACATTCCATTCGATTCCTAACATTCAATTCCAATCCAAGACATTATTCCCCTACCATTACTTAACATTTCCTTGATTCAGTAAAATTTGTTCTATTAACATTCCATTTCATATCATAATATTCCATTCGATTACACAGAACACCATTCCATTTCGACCACTCTATTTCGTTCGATTACACAGGATTCCATTCCAGTCCACAAAATTCCATTCCATTCCTTAACATCCCATTCCTTTCCAGAACGTTCTATTACTTTCCACAACATGCCAGTGCATTCCACATCATTCCATTCCATTCCTTTCCCCAACAGTCTATTCCTTTCCACTACATTCCATTGCATTCTACATCATTCCATTCTATTCCACAACATTCAATTCAGTTCCACAACATTCCATTACATTCCACAACATTCGATTCCACTCCATCACATTATTCCAGTTCTGTTACCTAACATTCCATTCCATTCATTAAAATTCTTTCTATTAATCAACATTCCACTTCATAGCATAGCATTCATTCGATTACCCAACATTCCATTCAATTGCAAACATTGTATTTCATTCCATTGCATAGGATTCCAATCCAATCCACAAAATTCATGCCATTCCTTTAGCTTCCATTCGTTTTCCCAAAGTTCTATTCCTTTCCAAAAAATGACACTGCATTCACCAGCACTCATTTCTGTTCCTTAACGTTACATTCAATTCCAAAACCTACAATTGCTTTGCATAAAATTGATTCCATTCAAACACATTATTCCCATTCTGTTACCTAACATTCCATTCCATACTTTGAAATTCGTTTCTATTAATGTGCATTCCACTTCATACCACAACATTCCATTTGATTACACAACATCCCTTTCAGTTGCTAACATTGAAGCTCATTCCATTGCATAAGATTCCCTTCCTATCCACAAAATTCCTTTCCATTCCTTCAACGTCCATTCCTTTCCCCAGCTTTTTTTTGCTTTGCACAACATTCTATTGCATTCCACAGCATTCCATTTCTGTCCACAACATTCCATTCAATTCCACAACATTCCACTTCATACCATAACATTCCAAACTAATATACAGCATTCTATTCTATTTGAAATAATGTATTTCATTCTATTGCAGCAGATTCCATTCTAATCCACGAAATTCCATTACATTACTTAACCTTATATTGCTTTCCCTCACATTGTATTCCTATCCAGAACATTCCATTGCATTCCACAGCATTACATTCCACTCCATTACATTCCACTCTATTCCACAACGTTCCATTCCATTCCAAAATATTCCATTCCTTTAGATTCCATTTGATTCCATTCCAACACATAATTCCAATTCCTTTACAAAACATTCCATACATTCTTCAAAATTCAGTTCTATTAATCAACATTGCACTTCATACCATAACATTCAATTCAATTATACAACATTCCATTCCATTTCAATCATTCCATTTTATTCTATTGTGTAAGATTCCATTCCAATACAAATAATTCCATTGCATTCGTTAAAATTTCATTCCTTTCCGCAACATTCTGTTCCTTTCCGCAACATTCCATTGCATTAGAAAGAATTCCATTCCATTACATAACGTTCGATTTCATTCCAACACATTATTGCCCTTCTGTTTCAAACATTCCATTCCATTCATAAAAATTTTTTCCTCTTAATGAACATTCCACTTCATAGCATACCATTCCATTCGATTACACAACATTCCTTTCCAATTCATTCAATTTCATTGTGATGCATAAGATTCCATTCCAATCCAAAAAATTCCATTCCATTCCTTAAACTTCCATTCCTTTCCTACAATCCATTCAATTCCACAATATTCCATTCTATTCCATTACATACAATTCATTCCCAACACATTATTCTCGTTCTGAAACAAAACATTCGATACCGTTCATGTAAATTCGGTTCTATTAATCAAAATTCCCCCTCATACCATAACGTTCCATTTGATTACACAACATTCTTTTCCAATTCATTCTATTTCATTCTGTGCATAAGATTCCATTCTAATCCACAAAATTCCATTCTATACTTAACCTCCATTCCTTTCTACAACATTCTATTCCTTTCCACAACATCCAACTGATTTACACTGCATTTCCTTCCATTCCATAACATTCCATTCAGTTCCACAACATTGCATTACATTCCACAACATTTGATTCCATTCATCATATTATTCCCGTTCTGTTTCATAACATTACATTCCGTTCATTAAAATTCTGTCCTATTAATTAAAATCCACCTTCATACCTTAACATTTCATTCGATTACATAACATTCCATTTAATTTGAAAATTTCTATTTCATTCTATTGCATAAGATTGCATTCCAATCCACAATATTCCATTCCATTCCTTAACCTTTCATTCCTTTCCGCAATATTGTATTCCTTTCTACAACATTCCATTGCATTCCACAGCATTCTATTTCATTCCATAACATTGCATTCTATTACAACACATTCCATTTCATTCCATAAATTGTGATCCCATACAAACACATTATTCCCGTTCTTTCACTTAACATTCCATTCCATACTTTAATATTCAGTTCTATAAATCAACATTCCGATTCATACCATAATATTCCATTCCATGTCACAGCATCCGTTTCCTTTTCAAACATTCTATTTCATTTTACTGCATAAGATTTCATTCCAATCCACAAAATTCCATTCCATTCCATAACCTTTCCCAAACATTCCTTTCAAATCCACAGCATTGCATTACATTCCATAACTTTCCACTTAATTCCATAACATTCTATTCCTTTCTGCAACATTCCATTGCATTCCAAACATTCCATCTCATTCCATTACATTCGATCCCATTCAAACCCATTATTCCATAACATTCTATTCCTATCTGCTACATTTCATTGCATTCCAAAGCATTCCATTCCATTCCATAGCTTTCCATTGCATTCCACTCCTTTCCATTTCATTCGATTCCATTCCAACACATTATTCCCATTCTTTTCAAACATTCCATACCATTCTTCAAAATTCGGTTCTATTAATCAACATTGCACTTCATACTATAACATTCCATTCGATTATACAACATTCCAGTCCATTTCACACATTCTATTTCATTCCATTCCATAAATTTCATTGCAATCAACAAAATTACATTCCATTACTCTAACTTCCATTTCTATTTCGTTCCACAACTTTCTATTACATTCCTCAGCATTCCATTCCACAATATAGCATTCCAATCCATAACATTTAAATCCATTCGAACACATTATTCCGATTATTACATTCAGTTGCATTCCTTAACGTTCCATTCAATTCCAACACCTTCAATTCAATTGCATAAAATTGATTCCATTAAAACACATTATTCCCATTCTCTTACCTAACATTCCATTCCATTTTCAACATTCGGCTCCATTAGTCCACATTCCCCTTCATACCATAACATTCAATTCCATTACACAACATCACAATCCACTTAAAACATTCTATTTCATTCTATTGCATAACATTCAGTTCCAGTCCACAAGATTCCATTTCATTTCTTAATGTTCCATTCCTGTCCTCAACATTCTATTGTTTTCCACAACATTCCATTGCATTCCACCGAACTCCCTTGCATTCCACAACATTAGATTCCATTCCATAACATTCAGTTCATTTCCAACACATTATTCCCATTCTGTTACATGACATTCCATTCCATTCATTAACATTCGGTTCTACTACAATACATTCCACTACATACCATAACATTCCATTCGATTATACAACATTCCAGTCCATTTCAAACTTTCTATTATATCCGCGTCCTTAAGACTCCATTACAATCCACAAAATTCCATTACATTCCTTTAACTTCCATTCCTGTCCCAACACTCTGTTCCTATCCTCAACATTCGATTCCATTCCACAACATTCGATTTCATTCCACAACACAGCATTCCATTCCATGACATTCGACTCCATTCGAACACGTTATTCTGATTATTACCTAATATTCCATTCCATTCTTCACAATTTGGGTCGATTTATTAACATTCCCCTTCATACCATAACACTCCATTCCATTGCACAGTACTCCATTCCATTTAAAACATTCTATATCATTCGGTTGCATAACATTCCATATCAATACACAAAATTCCATTCCATTCCTTCACCCTCCATTCCATTCGACAACTTTGTATTACTTTCCACAACATTCCAATGCTTTCCAACGCATTCCATTCCTGTCCATAACATTCCATTCAATTCTACTACATTCCATTCCATTCCATAACATTCAGTTCCATGCCAAAACATTATTCTCGTTCTTTTACTCAACATTCCATTCCATTCATTATAATTTTCTTCCATTTATCAACATTCCACTTTATACCATAATATTACATTCGATTACCCAACATTAGATTCCATTTCAAACACTCATTTTCAAACTATTGCATAGGATTCCATGCCAATCCGCAAAATTCCATTCCATTCCTTAACCTTCCAGTCCATTCAGATATGTTCTGTTCCTTTCCACAACATTCCATTGCATTCAACAGCAATTCCAATCCATTCCTTATCTTTCCATGCAATTCCACAACATTCAGTTCCATTCCATTCAATTTGTTTCCATTGAAACACATTATTGGCTTTCTGTAACCTAATATTCCATTCCATTCATTAAAATTCGGTTCTATTAATCTATATTGCACTTCATACCATAACATTCCATTTGATTACACAACATTCCATTCCATTTCAATCATTATATTTTATTCGATTGCATAAGACTCCATTCCCATCCAAATAATTCCATTGCATTCCTTAACATTTCATTCCTTTCAGCAACATTCTTTTCCTTTCCGCAACATTCCATTGCATTCCAAAGCATTCCATTCAATAACATAACATTCGATTTCATTCCAAAATATTATTGCCCTTCTGTTGCAAACATTCCATTACATTCATTAAAATTTTGTCCTCTTTATGAACATTCCACTTCATAGCATAACATTCTATTCGGTTACACAACATTCCTTTCCAATTCATTCTATTTTATTCTGTTGAATAGGATTCCATTCCAATCCAAAAAATTCCATTCTTTTCCTTAAACTTCCATTCCTTTCCCCACATTCCATTCAATTCCAAAACTGTCCATTTTATTCCATTACATACAATTCATTCCCAACACATTATACTCATCTGCCAGAAAACATTCGATACCATTCATTAAAATTCGGTTCTATTAATCAAAATTCCCCTTCAAACCATAACTTTCCATTAGATTACATAACATTGATTTCCAATTCCTTCTATTTCATTCTGTTGCATAAGATTCCGTTCTAATTAACAAAATTCCATTCCATACTTAACCTCCATTCCTTTCTCCAACATTCTATTCCTTTTATCAACATTCCATTGCATTTGACAGCATTCAATTCCATTCCTTTCCCTAACATTCTATTACTTTCCACTACTTTCCATTGCATTTCACATCATGGCATTCCATTGCATAACATTCCGTTCAATTCAACAACACTCCATTGCATTCCATAACATTCGATTCCATTCCAACAAATTATTGCCGTTCTGTTACCTAACATTCCATTCCATTCATTGACATTCTTTTCTATTAATCAACATTCCACTTCATAGCATAGCATTCATTCGATTACACAACATCACATTCAATTGCAAACATTGTAACTCTTTCCAATGCATAAGATTCCAATCTAAACCACAATATTCCGTTGCATTCCTTAAAATTCCATTCCTTTCCCCAATGTTCTATTCCTTTCTTCAACATGACACTGCATTCCACAGCATTCCACTCCATTCCATAACATTCGATTTCCTTCAAAACATTTTTCTCGATCTGTTACATAATAGTCCTTTCCATTCATTAAAATTCACTTCTATTAAGCAACATTCTACTTCATACCACGAAATTCCAATCGAATACACAACATTCTATTGCGTAAATTTCCATTCCAACCCACGAAATTCCTTTCCACTCCTAAACGTCCCATTGCTTTCCGTAACGTTATTCTTTTTTCCACTACATTCCATTGCATTCCACACTATTGCATTGCATTCCAAATGAATCCATTCCTTTGAATTCCATTCGATTCCATTCCAATATATCATTCCCATTCTTTGACAAAACATTCCATACCATTCTTCAAATTTCGTTTCTATTAATCATCATTGAACTTCATACCATTACATTCCGTTCCATTATACAACATTCCAATCCATTTCAAACATTATATTTCATTCCATTCCATAAGATTCCATTCCAATGTACAAAATTCGATTCCATTCCTTTGACTTCCATTCCTTTCCCAACACTCTCTTTCCTTCTGCAACATTCCATAAAATTCCACCTCACTCGATTCCAAAATATAGCATTGCATTCCATAACATTTGACTCCATTCAAAAACGTTATTCCAATTATTACCTAACAGTCCATTCCTTTCTTCAAAATTCGGTTCTATTAAGCAACATTCTTCTTCATACCATAACAATCAATTCATAACCCAACATTCCATTCCACTTAAAATATTCTAATTCATTCTATTGCATAACATTCCGTTCCAGTCCACAAGACTCCATTTCATTCTTTAATGTTCCATTCCTTTCCTCAACATTCTATTCTTTTCCACAACACTCCATTGCATTCCATTGAATTCACTTCCATTCCACAACATTCGATTAAATTCGATAACATTGAGTTTTTCCCAACACATTATTCGCATTCTGTAACATAATATTCCATTACATTCATTGAAATTCGGTTCTACTACACTACATTCCACTTCTTGCCATAAAATTCCATTCGAATATACAACATTCCAGTCAATTTCCAACATTATAATTCATCCGCTTCCATAAGATTCCATTCCAGTCCACAAAATTCCATTCCATCCCTTTGTCTTCCATTCGTGCCCCAACACTCTATTCTTATTATCAAAATTCTATTCCATTCCACAACATTCCATTCCTTTTATCACATACTATTTCATTCTATTGCATAACATTCCATTCCAATCCACAAATTATATTCCATTCCTTTAAACTCTAGTCTTTTATCCAAATTTCTATTACATTCCACAACACTCCATTGCATTCCACAGAATACCATTCTTGTATATAACATTACATTCAATTCTACTATTTTCCATTCCATTGAATAACATTCAATTCCATGCCAACACATTATTCTCATTCTGTTACTCAACATTCCATTCCATTCATTAAAATTCTCTTCTATTAATCAACATTCCGTGTTATACCATATTATTGCACTCGATTACACAACACTCCATTTCATTTCAAACAGCTTTTCATTCTATTTCATAGTACTCCATTCCAATTTACAAAATTCCATTAAATTCCTTAAACTTCCATTCAGTTCAGAAATGTTCTATTCCTATCCACAACATTCCATTGCATTCAACAGCATTCCATTCATTCCTTAACTTTCCATGCAATTCCCCAACATTCAATTCCATTCCATAATATTTGTTTCCTTTGAAACACATTATTCCATTTCTGTAACATTATGTTCCATTCCATTCATTAAAATTCGGTTGTATTAATCTACATTCCACTTCATACCATAACATTCCATTTGATTATACAACATTCCAATCGATTTGAATCATTCTATTTTATTCTCTTGCATAAGATTCCATTTCAATCCAAATATTTCTATTTCATTCCTTTCAGCAACATTCTATTCCTTTCTGCAACATTCTGTTGAATTCCAAAGTGCTCCATTCCATTCCATAACATTCGATTTCTTTCCAACACATTATTGCCATTTTGTTGCAAACATTCCTTTCCACTCATTAAAATTTTGTCCTCTTAATGAACATTCCACTCACAGCATAACATTCCATTCTTTTACAAGACATTTCTTTCCTATTCATTCTATTTCATTCTGTTGCATAAGATTCCGTTCTAATTAACAAAATTCCATTTCATACTTAACCTCCATTCTTTTCTCCAACATTCTATTCCTTTTAAGAACATTCCATTGCATTCGACAGCATTCAATACCATTCCTTTCACCAACATTCTATTACTTTCCACTACTTTCCATTGCATTTCACATCAAATCCATTCCATTGCATAATATTCTTTTCAATTCCACGACACTCCATTACATTCCATAACATTCGATTCCATTCCAACAAATTATTGCCGTTCTGTTACCTAACATTCCATTCCATTCATTGAAATTCTTTTCTATTAATCAACATTCCACTTCATAGCATAGCATTCATTCGATTACACAACATCCTATTCAATTGCAAACATTTTATCTCCTTCCATTGCATAAGATTCCAATCCAACCCTCAAAATTCCATTGCATTCCTTAAAATTCCATTCCTCTCCGCAACGTTTTATTCCTTTCCACAACGTGAAACTGCATTCCACAGCATTCCACTCCATTCCATAACATTCGATTTCCGTCAAAAACGTTATTCTCGATCTGCTACATAATATTCCATTCCATTCATTAAAATTCACTTCCATTAAACAACTTTCTACTTCATACCCCAAAATTCCAATCGAATATACAACATTCTATTGAATTTCAAAGGCTGTATGTCATTCTGTTGCAAAATATTCCATTCCAATCCACGAAATTGCATTCCACTCCTAAACGTCCCATTGCTTTCCCTAAGGTTCTTCATTTTTCCACTATATTCCACTGCATTCCAAATCAATCCATTCCTTTCCATTCCATTCCAACATATCTTTCCCATTCTTTTACAAAATATTCCATACCATTTTCAAAATTAACTTCTATTAATCAACATTGCGCCTCATACCATAACATTCCATTCGATTATTCAACATTCCAGTCCATTTCAATCATTCTACTTCATTCCATTCCATAAGATTCCATTCCAATACACAAAATTCCATTTCATTCCTTTGACTTCCATTCCTTTCCCAACACTCTCTTTCTTTCCACAACATTCCACTACATTCCACAGCATTCCACTGCACAATATCGCATTCCATTCCATAACATTTGTCTCCATTCGTACACGTCATTCCGATTATTACCTAACAGTCCATTCCATTCATCAAAATTCGGTTCTATTAATCAACATTTCACTTCATACCATAACATTCAATTCCCTCACACAACATTCCATTCCGCTTAAAAATTCTATTTCCTTCTATTGCATAAATTTCCGTTCCAGTCCCCATGGTTCCATTTCATTCCTTAACGTTCCATTCCTTTCCTCAACATTTTATTCTTTTACACAACATTCCAATGCATTCCATTGAATTCCCTTCCATTCCATAATATTCAGTTCTTCCCAACACATTATTCCACTTCTGTTATATAACATTTCATTCCATTCATTAAAATTTGCTTCTACTACATTACATTCCACTACATGAAATAACATTCCATTCGATTATACAACATTCCAGTCCGTTTCAAACATTTTATTTCATCCCCTTCCGTAAGATTTCATTACAATCCACAAAATTCCATTCCATTACTTTAACTTCCATTCCTGTCCCAACCTTCTGTTCTTATCCTCAACTTTCTATTCCATTCCACAACATTCCATTCCATTCCTCAACAAAGCATTCAATTCCATAACATTCGAAACCATTCGAACACGTTATTGTGATTATTACCTTACATTCCATTCCATTCTTCACAATTCAGGTCTACTAATTATGATTTCACTTCATACCATAACATTCCATTCCATTAAACAACATTGCATTCAATTTAAAACATACTATTTCATTCTGTTGCATAACATTACATGCCAATCCAAAAAATTCCATTCCATTCTTTCACACTCTATTCGTTTCCCCAACTTTCTATTACTTTCCACAACACTCCATTGCATTCCATAGCATTCCATTCCTGTCCATAACATTCCATTCAATTCCACTACATTCTCTTCCATTCCATAACATTCAATTCCATGCCAACACATTATTGTCGTTCTGTTACACAACATTCCATTCCATTTTAATCATTCTTTTTTATTCTTTGACATAAGATTCTATTCCAATCCAAATAATTCCTTTGCATTCCTTAACATTTCATTCCTTTCAGCAACACTCTGTTCCTTTCTGCAACATTCCATTGCATTCCAAAACATTCTATTCAATTCCATAACATTCGATTTCATTCCAACGCATTATTGCCCTACTGTTGCAAACATTCCATTCCATTCATTAAAACTTTGTCCTCTTAATGAACATTCCACTTCATAGCCTAACATTCCATTCGGGTACACGACATTCCTTTCCTATTCATTCTATTTCATTCTGTTGCATAAGATTCCGTTCTAATTAACAAAATTCCATTCCATGCTTAACCTCCATTCCTTTCTCCAACATTCTATTCCCTTAAGAACATTCCATTGCATTCGACAGCATTCAATTCCATTTCTTTCCCGAACATTCTTTTACTTTCCACTACTTTCCAATGCATTTCACATCATTCCATTTCATTGCATAACATTCGGTTCAATTCCACAACATTCCATTACATTCCATAACATTCGATTCCATTCCAACAACTTATTGCCATTCTGTTACCTCGCATTCTATTCCACTCATCGAATTTCTTTTCTATTAATCAGCATTCCACTTCATAGCATAGCATTCATTGGATTACACAACATCCAATTCAATTGCAAACATTGTATCTTCTTCCATTGCATAAGATTCCAATCAAATCCGCAAAATTCCATTGCATTCCTTTAAATTCCATTCCTTTCCCAACGTTCTTTTCCTTTCCAAAACATGACGCCTCATTCCATAGCATTCCATTCCGTTCCATAACATTTTATTCCCTTAAAAAATATTATTCTCTATCTGTTACATAATATTCCATTCTATTCATTAAAATTCACTTCTATTAAGCAACATTCTACTTCATACCACAAAATTCCAATCGAATATACAACATTCCATTGAATTTCAAATCCTGTATTTCATTCTATTGCATAAGATTCCACTCCAATCCATGAATTTCCATTCAAATCCAAATAATTCCATTGCATTCTTTAACATTTCATTCCTTTCAGCAACATTCTGTTCCTTTCCGTAACATTCCTTTGAATTCGCTTCCATTCCATAACATTCAGTTCTTCCGAACACATTATTCCCATTATGTTACATAACATTTCATTCCATTCATTAAAATTCGGTTCTACTACACGACATTCCACTTCATGCCATAACATTCCATTCGATTATACAACATTCCAGTCCATTTCAAACATTCTATTTCATCCCCCTCCATAAGATTCCATTCCAAACCACAAAATTCCATTCCAATACATTAACTTTCATTCCTGTCCAACACTCTATTCTTAACCTCAACATTCTATTCCACTTCGCATCATTCCATTCCATTCCACAAAAAAGCATTACATTCCATAACATTAGACCCATTCAAACACGTTATTCTGATTATTACCTTATATTCCATTCCATTGCTCCCAATTCGGTTCTATTAATTAACATTAAACATCATACCATAATATTCCGTTCCGTTACACAACATTACATTCCATTGAAAACATGCTATTTCATTCTTTTACATAACATTCCATTCCAATCCACAAAATTCCATTCCATTCCTTCACCCTCCATTCCATTCCCCAACTTTGTATTACTTTACACCACATTCCATTGCATTCCAAAGCCTTCCATTCAGGTCCATAACATTCCATTCAATTCCACTACATTCCGCTCCATTCCAAACATTCATTCCCATCCCTAGATATTATTCTCATTCTCTTATTCAACATTCCATTGCATTCATTATAATTTTCTTCCATTAATCCACATTCCACTTTATAACATAATATTACATTCGATTTCACAACATTCCATTCGATTTCAAACACTCTTTTCCATTCTATTGCATAGGATCCCATTCCAATCTACAAAATTTCATTCTATTCCTTAACCTTCCGTTCTGTTCAGAAATGTTCTATTCCTTTCCACAACATTCCATTGCATTGAATAGCATTCCATTCCATTGCTTACCTTTCCAGGCAATACACCAACATTCAGTTCCATTCCATAACATTTGTTTCCATTGAAGCACATTATTCCCTTTCTGTAACCTAATATTCCATTCCATTCATTTTAATTTGCTTCTATTAATCTACATTCCACTTCGTAAAATAACAGTCCCTTTGATTACACAACATTCCATTCCATTTCAAACATTCTATTTTATTCTATTGCATGAGATTCCATTCCAATTCAAATAATTCAATTGCATTCCTGAATATTTCATTCCTTTCAGCAACATTCTTTTCCTATCTGCAACATTCCATTGCATTCCAAAGCGTTCCATTCCATTCCATAACATTCGATTTCATTCCAACACATTATTGCAATTCTTTTGCAAACATTCCATTCCATTCATTAAAATTTTGTCCACTTAATGAACATTCCGCTTCACAGCATAACATTCCATTCGATTACGCAACATTCCTTTCCATTTCATTCTATTTCATTCTGTTGCATAAGTTCCATTCCAATCCAAAAAAATTCCATTCCACTCCCTTCCCAACATTCCATTCAATTCCACAACATTCCATTCCATTCCATACAATTCATTCCTAACACATTATTCCCATTCTGCTACAAAACATTCGAGACCATTCATTCCAATTCGGTTCTATTGATCAAAATTCCCATTCATAGCATAACTTTCCATTCGATTACACAACATTCCTTTCCAATTCATTCTATTTCATTCTGTTGCATAAGATTCCATTCTAATCCACAAAATTTCATTCCATACTTAAGCTCCATTCATTTCTCCAACGATCTATTCCTTTTAACAACATTCCTTTGCCTTCGACAGCATTCAATTCCATTCCTTTCCCCTGCATTCTATTACTTTCCACTGCTTTCCATTGCATTTCACATCATTCCCATCCATTGCATAACATTCCATTCAATTCCACAACACTCCATTACATTCCATAACATTTGATCCCATTCCAACAAATTATTGCCGTTCTGTTACCTACCATTAAATTCCATTCATTGAAATTCTTTTCTATTAATCAACATTCCACTTCATAGCATAGCATTCATTCGGTTACAACATCCATTTCAATCGCAAACATTGTGTCTCATTCCATTACATAATATCCCAATCAAACCCAAAATTCCATTTCATTCCTTAAAATTCCATTCGTTTCCCCAACGTTCTATTCCATTCCACAACGTGACACTGCATTATACAGCTCTGCATTCCATTCCACAAAATTGGAGTCCCTTCAAAAACATTTTTTCGATCTGTTACATAATATTCCATTGCGTTTATTAAAATTCACTTCTATGAAGCAACATTCTACTTCATACCACAAAATTCCAATCGAATTTACTACATTCTATTGTATTTCAATTACTGTATTTCATTCTACTGCATAAGATTCCATTCCAATCCACGAAATTCCATTCCACTCCTTAGCCTCCCATTGCTTTCCCTAACGTTCTACTTTTCCACTACATTCCATTGCATTCCACAATATTCCATTCCATTCTGCAACATTCCATTCAGTTCCACAACATTCCATTCCATTCCAAAACATTCCATTCCTTTCCATTCCATTCGATTCCATTCCTACAAATTTTTCCCATTCTTTTACAAAGCATTCCATTCCATTCTCAAAATTCTGTTCTGTTAATTCAGATTGCACTTCATACCATAATATTCCATTCTATTATACAACATTGCAGTATATTTCAAACATTCTATTTCATTCCATTCCATAACATTCCATTCCAACACACAAAATTCCATTCCACCCCCTTAACTTCCATTCCTTTCCCAACAGTCTATTTCTTTCCACAACATTCCAATACATTCCACAGCGTTTCATTCCATTCCAAAGCTCTCCATTGCATTCCAAAATATTCCATTCCATTCCATAACATTCCATTCAATTCCAACACATTATTCCCACTCTGTTGCATAACATTCCATTCCATTCATTAAAATTTTGTCCTATTAATGAACATTCCACTTCATAGCATAACATTCCATTCGATTATGCAACATTCTTTCCAATTCATTCTATTTCATTCTGTTGCATAAGATTCCATTCCAATCCAAAGAATTCCATTCCATTCCTTAAACTTCCATTCCTTTCCCAACATTCCATTCAATTCCACAACATTCCATTCCATTCCATTACATACAACTCATTCCAGACACATTATTCCCCTTCTGTTACAAAACATTTGATTCCATTCATTCAAATTCGGTTCTGTTAATCAAAATTCCCCTTCATAGCATAACTTTCCATTCGATTACACAACATTCCTTTCCAATTCGTTCTATTTCATTCTGTTGCATAAGATTCCATTCTAATCCACAAAATTTCATTCCATACTTAACCTCCATTCATTTCTCCAACGTTCTATTCCATTTAACAACATTCCTTTGCCTTCGACAGCACTCAATTCCATTCCTTTCCCCACCATTCTATTACTTTCCACTACTTTCCATTGCCTTTCAAATCTTTCCATTCCATAACATTCCATTCAATTCCACAACATTCCTTTACATTCCATAACATTCGATTCCATTCCAACACATAATTGCCGTTCTGTTATATAACATTCCATTCCATTCATTAAAATTCTTCTCTATTAATTAACCTTCCACTTCATAGCATAGAATTCATTCGATTACACATCATCGCATTCAATTGCAAACATTGTAACTCATTCCATTGCATAAGATTCCCATCCTACCCACAAAATTACACTGCATTCGTTAAAATTCCATTCCTTTCCCTAAAGTTCTGTTCCTTTTCAAAACATGGCACTGCATTCCACAGCATTCCATTCTGTTCCATAGCATTGGATTCCTTTCAAAAACATTCTCGATCTGTTACATAATATTCCATTGCATTCATTAAAATTCACTTCTATGAAGCAGCATTCTACTTCATCCCACAAAATTCGAATCATATATACAACATTCTATTGTATTTCCAATACTGTATTTCATTCTATTGCATAAGATTCCATTACAATCCACCAAATTCCAATCCATTCCTTTATCTTCCATTCCTGTCCCCACACTCTATTCCTACCCTCAACATTCCATTCCATTCCAAAGCAATACATTCCATTCCACAACATAGCGTTCCATTCCAAATCATTCCACTCCATTCGAACACGTTTTTCTGATAATTACCTAACATTCCATTCCATTCTTCACAATTCGGGTCTATTAATCAACATTCCACTTCATACCATAACATTCCATTCCATTACAAAAGATTCCATTCCATTTAAAACATTCTATTTCATTCTGTTGCATAGCATCCATTCCAATCCACAAAATTCCATTCCATTCTTTCCCCCTCCATGCCTTTCCCCAACGTTCTATTACTTTCCACAACATTCCCTTGCATTTCACAGCATTCCATTCCTTTCCATAATATTCTATTCAAATCCACTACATTCCATTCCATTCATTAAAAACACATTATTCTCGTTCTGCTACTCAACATTCCAATTCATTAAAATTCTCTTCTATTAATCCACTCTATCCCATAATATTACATTCAATTACACAACATTCTATTCCATTTCAAACACTCTTTTCTATTCTATTGCATAGGATCCCATTCCAATCTACAAAAATTCATTCTATTCCTTAACCTTCCATACTGTTCAGAAATGTTCAATTCCTTTCCACAACATTGCATTGCATTCAATAGCATTCCATTCCATTCCTTACCTTTCCATGCAATACACCAACATTCAGTTCCATTCCATAACTATTCCAATCAAACCCAAAATTCCATTTCATTCCTTAAAATTCCTTTCGTTTCCCCAACGTTCCATTCCATTCCACATGACACTGCATTATACAGCACTGCATTCCATTCCACAACATTCGAGTCCCTTCAAAAACATTTTTTCGATCTGTTACATAATATTCCATTGCATTCATTAAAATTCACTTCTGTGAAGCAACATTCTACTTCATACCACAAAATTCCAATCGAATTTACTACATTCTATTGTATTTCAATTACTGTATTTCATTCTAGGGCATAAGATTCCATTCCAATCCACGAAATTCCATTCCACTCCTTAGCCTCCCATTTCTTTCCCTAATGTTCTACATTTTCCACTACACTCCATTGCATTCCACAATATTCCATTCCATTCTGCAACATTCCATTCAATTCCACAACATTCTATTCCATTCCAAAACGGTCCATTCCTTTCCATTCCATTCGTTTCCATTCCAACAAATATTTCCCATTCTTTTACAAAGCACTCCATTCCATTCTTCAAAATTCTGTTCTATTAATCAAGGTTGCATTTCATAACATAATATTCCATTCTATGATACAACATTGCAGTCCATTTCAATATTCTATTTCATTCCATTCCATAAGATTCCATTCCAACACACAAAATTCCATTCCACTCCTTTAACTTCCATTCCTTTCCCAACAGTCTATTTCTTTCCATAACATTCCATTACATTTCACAGCTTTTCATTCCATTCCAAAGCTCTCCATTGCATTCCAAAATATTCCATTCCATTCCAAAACATTCCATTCCATTCCAACACATTATTCCCACTCTGTTGCATAACATTCCAATCCATTCATTAAAATTTTGTCCTGTTAATGAACATTCCACTTCATAGCATAACATTCCATTCGATTATGCAACATTCTTTCCAATTCATTCTATTTCATTCTGTTGCATAAGATTCCACTCCAATCCAAAGAATTCCATTTAATTCCTTAAACTTCCATTCCTTTCCCAACATTCCATTCAATTCCACAACATTCCATTCCATTCCTTTACATACAATTCATTCCAGACACATTATTCCCGTTCTGTTACAAAACATTTGATTCCATTCATTCCAATTCGGTTCTGTTAATCAAAATTCCCCTTCACAGCAGAACTTTCCATTCGATTACACAACATTCCTTTCCAATTCATTCTATTTCATTGTTTTGCATAAGATTCCATTCTAATCCACAAAATTCCATTCTATACTTAACCTCCATTCCTTTCTACAACATTCTATTCCGTTCCACAACATCCCATTGATTTACAACGCATTCCCTTCCATTCCGTAACATTCCATTCAGTTCCATAACATTCCATTACATTCCATAACATTTGATTCCATTCATCATATTATTCCCGTTCTGTTACATAACATTACATTCCATTCTTTAAAATTCTGTCCTATTAATCAACATTCACCTTCATACCATAACATTTCATTCGATTACATAACATTCTTTTTCATTTGAAACATTCTGTTTCATTCTATTGCATAAGATTGCCTTCCAATCCACAAAATTCCTTTCCATTCCTTAACCTTCCATTCCTTTTCCCAGTATTGTATTCCTTTCACAACATTCCATTTCATTCCACATTTTTCTCTTCCATTCCGTAACATTGCATTCTATTCGAACTCATTCCCTTCCATTCTATAACTTTTGATCCGATTCAAACATATTATTCCCGTTCTTTGACCTAACATTCCATTCCATTCTTTAATATTCAGTTCTATAAATCAAAATTCCAATTGATACCATAATATTCCATTCCATTTCACAGCATCCGTTTCAATTTTAAACCTTCTATTTCATTCTACGGCATAAGATTTCATTCAAATCCACATAATTCCATTCCGTTTGTAACCTTTCCACAACATTCCATTCAAATCCACAGCATTGCATTCCATTCCATAATTTTCCACTTAATTACATAGCATTCTATTCCTTTCTGCAACATTCCATTGCATTCCACAGAATTCCATTCCATTCCATAACTTTCAATTCCATTCCAAAACATTCCGTCTCATTCCATTAATTTCGATCCCATTCAAACACTTTATTCCATAACATTCTATTCCTATCCGCAACATCCCATTGCATTCCAAAGCATTTCATTCTATTCCATAACTTTCCACTGCATTCCATTTCTTTCCATTCCATTCGGTTCCATTCCAACACATTATTCCCATTCTTTTACAAAACATTCCATACCATTCTTCAAAATTCCGTTCTTTTAATCAATATTGCACTTCATACCATAACATTCCCTTCGATTATACAACATTCCAGTCCATTTCAAACATTCAATTTCATCCCCTTCCATATGATTCCATTCTAATCCACAAAATTCCATTCCATGCCTTTACCTTCCATTCCTGTTCCAACACTCTATTCTTATCCTCAACATTCTATTCCATTCCACAGCATTCCATTCCATTCCACAACATAGCTTTTTATTCCACAATAATCGACTCCTTTCGTACACGATATTCTGATTATTACCTTACATTCCATTCCATTCTTCACGATTCGTGTCTGTTAATTCACATTACACTTCATACCATAACATTCCATTCCATTACACAACATTCCATTCCATTTAAAACATAATATTTCATTCTATTTCATAACATTCCATTCCAATCCACAAAATTCCATTCCATTCCTTCAACCTCTATTCTTTTCCCCAAATTTCTATTACTTTCCACAACACTCCATTGCATTCCACAGCATTCCATTCCTGTATATAACATTCCATTCAATTGCACTACATTCCATTCCATTCCATAACATTCAGTTCCATGCCAACACATTATTCTCATTCCGTTACTCAACATTCCACTCCTTTCATTAAAATTCTCTTCTATTAATCACCATTCCACGTTATACCATAATATTACACTCGATTACACAACATTCCTTTCCATTTCAAACAATATTTTTCATTCTATTGCGTAGGACTCCATTCCAATTTACAAAATTCCATTAAATTCCTTAACATTCAATTCCATTCAGAAATGTTCTATTCCTTTCCACAACATTCCATTGCATTCTACAGCATTCCATTCCATTCCTTAACTTTCCATGCAATTCCCCAACATTCAATTCCATTCCATAACATTTGTTTCCGTTGAAACACATTATTCCCTTTCTGTAACTTCATATTCCATTCCATTCATTAAATTCGGGTCTATTAAACTACATTCCACTTCATACCATAACATTCCATTTGATTACCAACATTCCATTCCATTTGAGTCATTCTATTTTATTCTACTGCATAAGATTCCATTCCAATCCAAATAACTCCATTGCATTCCTTAACATTTCTTTCCTTTCAGCAACATTCTTTTCCGTTACGCAACATTCCATTGCATTCCAAAGTGCTCCTTTCGGTTCCATAACATTCGATTTCATTCCAACACATTATTGCCGTTCTGTTGCAAACATTCCATTCCACTCATTAACATTTTGTCCTCTTAACGAACATTTCACTTAACAGCATAACTTTCAATTCGATTATGCAACATTCCTTTCCAATTCATTGTATTTCCTTCTGCTGCGTAAGATTCCATTCCAATCCAAAAAGTTCCATTCCATTCCTTAAACTTCCATTCCTTTCCCAACATTCCATTCAATTCTACAACTGTCCATTCCTTTCCATTACAAACAATTCATTCCCAACACATTATTCTCGTCTGCTACAAAACATTCGATACCATTCATTAAAATTCGGTTCTATTAATCAAAATTGAGCTTCAAGGCATCACTTTCCATTCGATTACAGAGTATTCCTTTCCAGTTCATTCTAATACATTCTGTTGCATAAATTCCGTTCTGATCAACAAAATGCCATTCCATACTTAACCTCCATTCCTTTCTCCAACATTCTATTCCTTTTAACAACATTCCATTGCCTTCGACAGCATTCAATACCATTCCTTTCCCCAACATTCTATTACTTTCCACTACTTTCCATTGCATTTCACATCATTCCATTCCACTGCATAACATTCCATTCAACTTCACAACACTCCATTACATTCCATAACATTCGATTCCATTCCAAAAATTATTGCAATTCTGTTCCCTAACATTCCATTCATTGAAATTCTTTTCTATTAATCAACATTCCACTTCATAGCATAGCATTCATTCGATTACACAACATCACATTCAGTTGCAAACATTGTATCTCTTTCCATTGCGTAAGATTCCAATCCAACCCACAAAATTCCATTGCATTCCTTAAAAATCCATTATTTTGCCCAACGTTATATTCCTTTCCACAACATGACACTGCATTCCACAGCAATCCACTCCATTTCACAACATTCGATTTCCTTCAAAAACATTATTCTCGATCTGTTACATAATATTCCATTCCATTCATTAAAATTCAATTCTATGAAACAACATTCTACTTCATACCACAATATTCCAATCGAATATACAACATTCTATTGAATTTCAAATGCAGTTCATTCTATTGCATAAGATTCCATTCGAATCCATGAAATTCCATTCCACTCCTAAACGTCCCATTTCTTTCCCTAACGTTCTACTTTTCTCCACTACATTCCATTGCATTCCACAATAATCCATTGCGTTCCAAATCATTCCATTCCATTCCATTCTAATCCATTCCAACACATCATTCCCATTCTTTTACAAAACATTCCATACCATTCTTCAAAATTCGGTTCTATTAATCAACATTGCACTTCATACCATAACATTCCATTCGATGATACAACATTCCAGTCCATTTATAACATTCTATTTCATTCCATTCCATAAGATTCCATTCCTATTCACAAAATTACATTCCATTACTTTAACGTCCATTCCTTTACCAACATTCTATTCCTTTACACTACATTCCATTGCATTCCACAGCATCCATTCCACTTCTTCACATTCCATTCAATTCCACAAAATTGCTCTACATTCCATAACATTCCATTGCATTCGAACACATTATTTCCTTTCTGTTACATAACATTACATTCCATTCATTAAAATTCGATTCTATTAATCTACATTCAACTTCATATCATAAAATTCTATTCCAATAAACAACATTCCATTCCATTTCTAACATTGTACTTCATTATGTTGCATAAGTTTCCATTCCAGCCCACAAAATTTCAATTCCTTTTCATACACTTCATTTCCTTTCTCCAACTGTCTATTCCGTTCCCATCCATTCCATTCCATTCCTTAGCATTCAATTCCATTCCAAGACATTATTCCCCTACTATTACATAATATTCCCTTGATTCAGTAAAATTTGTTCTATTAACATTCCATTTCATACCATAATATTCCATTCGATTACACAGATCACCATTCCATTTCAAACACTCTATTTCGTTCTATTACACAGGATTCCATTCCAATCCACAAAATTCCATTCCATTCGTTAACATCCCATTCCTTTCTCCAACGTTCTATTACTTTCCACAACATGGCAGTGCATTCCACAGCATTCCATTCCATTCCTTTCCCCAACATTCTATTCCTTTCCACCACATTCCAAGCATTCTACATCATTCGACTCTATTCCACAACATTCAATTCAGTACCACAAATTTCCATTACATTCCATAACATTCGATTCCTCTCCAAAACATTATTCGAGTTCTGTTGCCTAACATTCCATTCCATTCATTAAAATTCTTTCTATTAATCAACATTCCACTTCATAGCATAGCATTCTTTCGATTACAAAACATCCCATTCAATTGCAAACATTGTATCTCATTCCACTGCATATGATTCCAATCCAACCCACAAAATTCCATTCCATTCCTTTACCTTCCATTCCTTTCAACAAAGTTCTATTCCTTTCCACAAAATGACACTGCATTTCACAGCACTCAATTCCAATCCTTAATGTTCCATTCAATTCCAACATCTTCCATTCCTTTGCATAAAATTGATTCCATTCAAACATATTAATCCCTTTCTGTTACCTAACATTCCATTCCATTCTTTGAAACTCGGTTCTATTAATGTGCATTCCACTTCATACCATAACATTCCATTTGATTACACAACATCCCTTTCAATTTTAAACATTGAATCTCATTCCATTACATAAGATTCCCTTCCAATCCACAAAATTCCTTTCCATTCCTTCAACGTCAATTCTTTTCCACAGCTTTCTATTGCTTTACACAACATTCTATTGCATTCCAAAGCATTCCATTCCTGTCCACATATTCCATTCAATTAAACAACATTCCACTTCATACCATAACATTCCAATCTAAAATACAGCATTCTATTCTATTTCAAATACTGTATTTCATTCTATTGCAACAGATTTCACTCCAATCCATGAAATTCCATTACATTCCTTAACCTTACATTGATTTCCCTCACATTCTATTCCTATCCAGAACATTCCATTGCATTCCATAGCATTCCATTCCATTCCGTTACATTCCACTCAATTCCACATCCTTCCATTCCATTCCAAAATATTCCAA
Source organism: Smutsia gigantea (assembly GCA_032199065.1). Lineage (NCBI taxonomy): Eukaryota > Metazoa > Chordata > Mammalia > Pholidota > Manidae > Smutsia > Smutsia gigantea. The sequence continues at coordinate 22,977 of JAVSCE010008998.1, forward strand.
TCCTTTCCATTCCATTTGATTATATTCCAAAACATAATTCCAATTCCTTTACAAAGCATTCCATACCATTCTTCAAAATTCATTTCTATTAATCAACATTGCACTTCATACCATCACATTCAATTCGATTATACAACATTCCATTCCATTTCAATCATTCTATTTTATTCTATTGCATAAGATTCAATTCCAATCCAAATAATTCCATTGCATTCCTTAACATTTCATTCCTTTCAGCAACATTCTGTTCTTTTCCGCAACATTCCATTGCATTCCAAAGCATTCCATTCCATTCCATAACATTCGATTTCATTCCAACATATTATTGCCTTTCTGTTGCAAAGATTCCATTCCATTCATTAAAATTTTGTCCTCTTAATGAACATTTCACTTCATAGCATAACATTCCATTCGATTATGCAACATTCCTTTTCAATTCATTCTATTTCATTGTGATGCATAAGATTCCATTCCAATCCAAAAAATTCCATTCCATTCCTTAAACTTCCATTCCTTTCCCTACATTCCATTCAATTACACAACATTCCATTCCATTTCATTACATACAATTCATTCCCAACACATTATTCTCGTTCTGCTACAAAACATTCGATACCGTTCATTAAAATTCGGTTCTATTAATCAAAAATCCCCTTCATAGCATAACTTTCCATTCGATTACACAACATTCCTTTCCAATTCATTCTATTTCATTCTTTTGCATAAGATTCCATTCTAATCCACAAAATTCCATTATATACTTAACCTCTATTTCTTTCTCCAACATTCTCTTCAATTCCACAACATCCCATTGATTTACACCGCATTCCCTTCCATTCCGTAACATTCCATTCAGTTCCATAACATTCCATTACATTCCATAACATTTGATTCCATTCATCATATTATTCCCGTTCTGTTGCATAACATTACATTCCATTCATTTAAATTCTGTCCTATTAATCAACATTCACCTTCATACCACAACATTTCATTCGATTACATAACATTCCATTTCATTTGAAACATTCTGTTTCATTCTATTGCATAAGATTGCCTTCCAATCCACAAAATTCCATTCCATTCCTTAACCTTCCATTCCTTTTCCCAGTATTGTATTCCTTTCACAACATTCCATTGCATTCCACATTATTCTATTCCATTCCATAACATTGCATTCTATTCGAACTCATTCCATTCCATTCTATAACTTTTGATCCCATTCAAACATATTATTCCTGTTCTTTGACCTAACATTCCATTCCATTCTTTAATATTCAGTTCTATAAATCAAAATTCCAATTCATACCATGATATTCCATTCCATTTCACAGCATCCGTTTCCAATTTAAACCTTCTATTTCATTCTACGGCATAAGATTTCATTCAAATCCACAAAATTCCATTCCGTTTGTAACCTTCCCCCAACATTCCATTCAAATCCACAGCATTGCATTCCATTCCATAACTTTCCACTTAATTACATAACATTCTATTCTTTCTGCAACATTCCATTGCATTCTGCAGTATTCCATTCCATTCCATAACTTTCCATTCCATTCCAAAACATTCCATCTCATTCCATTACATTCGATCCCATTCAAACACTTTATTCCATAACATTCTATTCCTATCCACAACATCCCATTGCATTCCAAAGCATTCCATTCTATTCCATAACTTTCCACTGCATTCCATTTCTTTCCATTCCATTCGATTCCTTTCCAACACATTATTCCCATTCTTTTACAAACATTCCATACCATTCTTCAAAATTCCGTTCTTTTAATCAACATTGCACTTCATACCATTATATTCCATTCGATTATACAACATTCCAGTCCATTTCAACATTCTATTATATCCACTTCCTTAAGATTCCATTCCAATCCACAAAGTTGCATTCCACTCCTTAAACTTCCTTTCCTTTCCCCAATGCTCTATTCCTTTCCACTACATTCCATTGCATTCCATTTCTTTCCTTCACCTTCCTTTGAATTCCACAACATTCAATTCCATTCCATAACATTTGTTTCCAGCCAAATACATTGTTCCCTTTCTGTAACCTAACATTCCATTCCATTCATTAAAATTCTCTTCTACTAATCAACAAACCCTTTCATACCACAACATTCCTTTTGATTACACAACATTCCATTCCATTTCAATTATTTTATTTCTTTCTATTTTATAAGATTGCATTCCAATCCACAATATTACATTCTATTCCTTAACCTTCCATTCCTTTCCCCTACATTCTATTCCTTTACACAACATTCCACTGCAATCCACAGCATTGTATTCCATTCCATAATATTTCATTCACTTCCACCACATTCTGTTGCATTACATAACATTCCATTTCATTGCAACACATTATTCATATTCATTTAGAAAACAATCAATATCATTCATTAAATTCTGTTCTATTGATCAACATTCCCCTTCATACCATGACATTTCATTCGAATACACAACGTTCTGTTCAATTTCATTCTACTGCATAAGATTCCATTCCAATCAAAAATATTCCATTCCATTCCTAAACATTTCATTCCTTTCCCCAACATTCCATTGCATTCCACAACATTCCGTTCCATTCCATAACTTTCCATTTTATTCGAAAATATGCCATTCCATTCCAAAACCTTCGACTCCATTCCAAAACATTATTCCCATTGAGTTGCATAACATTCCATTCCATTCATTAAATTTGGTTCTATTAATCAACATTCCACATCAATGCGTAAAATTCCATTCGATTACTAAACATTCCTTTCCAATTCAAACATTTTAGTTCATTCTGTTGCATAAGACTCCATTCCAATCCAAAAAATTCTTTTCCATTCCTTAACCTTCCATTCCTTTCCCCAACATTCTCGTCCTTTCCACAACATTCCATTGCATTCCACCGCATTCCCTTCCATTCCAGAACATTCCATTCAGTTCCAGAAAATTCCATTCCATTCCATAATATTTGACTAATTTCCAACACATTATTTCCCTTCTGTTACATAACATTTCATTCCGTTCATTAAAATTCTGTTCTATTATTCAACATTCCCCTTCATACCATAACATTCTGTTTGATTACACACATTCCATTCCATTTTAAACACTCTTTTTCCTTCTACTGCATACTATTCCATTGCAATCCACAAAGTTCCATTTCACTCCTTAAACTTCCATTCCTTTCCCCAATGCTCTGTTCCTTTCCACTACATTCCCTTGTACTCCATTACTTTCCTTAACATTCCATTCAATTCCACAACATTCTATTCCATTCCATAACATTTGTTTCCAGCCAAACACATTATTCCCGTTCTGTAACCTAACATTCCATCACATCCATTAAAATTCTCTTGGACTAATCAACAATCCCCTTCATATCACAACATTCCATTTGATTACACAATATTGCATTCCATTTCAATTATTTTATTTCACTCTATTTCATAAGATTGCATTCCAATCCACAAAATTCCATTCTTTTCCTTAAACTTCCATTAATTTCCCCTACATTCTAATCCTTTCCAAAACATTCCATTTCACTCCAACACATTCCCTCCCATTCCAGAACATTCCATTCAGTTCCAGAACATTCCATTCCATTCCATAATATTTGATTCATTTCCAACACATTATTGCCCTTCTTTTTCATAACATTCCATTCCATTCATTAAAATTCTGCTCTATTTTTCTACATTCCCCTCCATACCATAACATTCTGTGCGATTACTCAATATTCCATTCCATTTGAAACACTCTTTTTCCTTCTACTGCATGCTATTCCATTGCAATTCACAAAGTTCCATTCCACTCCTTAAACTTCCATTCCTTTCCCCAATGCTCTATTCCTTTCCACTACATTCCATTGCATTCCACAGAATTCCATTACATTCCTTAACATTCCACTCAATTCCACAACATTCAAATCCTTTCCGTAACATTTGTTTCCAGCCAAACACATTATTCCTGTTCTGTAACCTAACATTACATTATATTCATTAAAGTTCTTTTCGACTAAACAATCCCCTTGATACCATAACATTCCATTTGATTACACAACATTCCATTCCATTTCGATTATTTTATTTCATTCTATTACATAAGATTGCATTCCAACCCATAAAATTCCATTCTATTCCTTTATCTACCATTCCTTACACCTACATTCTATTCCTTTCCACAACATTGCATTTCAATGCACAGTATTGTATTCCATTCCATAATGTTCCATTCAATTTCACCAAGTTTTGTTCCATTCCATAACATTCCATTCCATTGCAACACATTATTCCTATTCATTTAGAAAACCATCAATACCATTCATTAAAATTCTGTTCTATTGATCAACATTCCCCTTCATAACATAACATTCGATTCGAATACACAACGTTCTATTTAATTTCATTCATGCTATTTCATTCTACTCTATAAAATTCCATTCCAATGCACAAAATTCTATTCCATTGCTTATCATTTCATTCCTTTTTCTAACATTCCATTGCATTCCACAACACTCCGTTCCATTCCATAACTTTCCATTGCATTACAATACATTCCATCCCATTCCATAACATACAACTCGATTCCAGCACATTATTCAAATTCTGTTGCATAAAATTCCATTCAATTCATTAA
>JAVSCE010009000.1:0-33406 GCA_032199065.1 Smutsia gigantea
AATAACACCGATTCTCCTTAAAGTTTTCCAAAAAATAGAAAGGAGGGAATACTTCCAAACTCATTCTATGAAGCCAGCATCACTCTAATACCAAAACCGGGCAAAGACCTCACCAAAAAAGAAAATTACAGACCAATATCCCTGATGAACGTAGATGCAAAAAATACTCAACAAAATATTAGCAAACCGAATTCAAAAATACATCAAGAGGATCATACACCATGATCAAGTGGGATTCATCCCAGGGATGCAAGGATGGTACAACATTCGAAAATCCATCAACATCATCCACCACACCAAAAAAAGAAGAACAAAAACCACGTGATCATCTCCATACATGCTGAAAAAGCATTTGACAAAATTCAGCATCCATTCATGATTAAAACTCTCAACAAAATGGGTATAGAGGGCAATTACCTCAACATCATAAAGGCCATATATGACAAACGCACAGCTAACATCATACTGCACGGCGAGAAGCTGAAAGCTTTTCATCTAAGATCAGGAACAAGACAGGGATGCCCACTCTCTCCACTGTTATTCAACATAGTACTGAAGTCCTAGCCACAGCAATCAGACAAAATAAAGAAGACATACAAGGCATCCAGATTGGTAAAGAAAAGAAGCCAAATTGTCACTATTTGCAGATGACATGATACTGTACATAAAAAACCCTAGATTCCATTCCAAAACTACTAGAACATATCTGAATTCAGCAAAGTTGCAGGATACAAAATTAACACACAGAAATCTGTTTGCTTTCCTATACACTAATGATGAACTAACAGAAAGAGAAATCAGAAAAACAATTCCATTCACAATTGCATCAAAAGAATAAAATACCTAGGAATAAACCTAACGAAGGAAGTGAAAGACCTGTACTCTGAAAACTACAAGACACTCCTAAGAGAAATTAAAGAGGACACTAACAAATGGAAATGCATCCCATGCTCTTGGCTAGAAAGAATCAATATTGTCAAAATGGCTATACTACCTAAAGCAATCTACAGATTCAATGCAATCCCTATCAAACTACCAACAGCTTTTCAATGAACTGGAACAAATAATTCTAAAATTCATATGGAACCACAAAAGACCCAGAATAGCCAAATCAATCCTGAGAAGGAGGAATAAAACAGGGGGAATTACACTCCCTGACTTCAAGCTCTACTACAAAGCCACAGTAATCAAGACAATTTGGTATTGGCGCAAAAACAGACCCACAGACCAGTGGAACAGAATAGAAAATCCAAACATTAACCCAAACATATAGTCAATTAATATTTGATAAAAGTGCCTTGGATATACAATGGGGAGATGACAGCCTCTTCAGCAGCTGGTGTTGGAAAAACTGGACAGCTACATGTAAGAGAATGAAACTGGACTACTGTCTAACCCCATACACAAAAGTAAATTCAAAATGGATCAAAGACCTGAATGTAAGTCATGAAACCATAAACTCTTAGAAAAAAACATAGGCAAAAATCTCTTGGACATAAACATGAGCAGCTTCTTCATGAACATATCTCCCCGGGCAAGGGAAACAAAAGCAAAAATGAACAAGTGGGACTATATCAAGCTGAAAAGCTTCTGTACAGCAAAGGACACCATCAGTAGAACAAAGACATCCTACAGTATGGGAGAATATATTCATAAAAAACGTATCTGATAAAGGGTTGACACCCAAAATATATAAAGAACTCATGCACCTTAACAAACAGAAAGCAAATAATCCAATTAAGAAATGGGCAGAGGACATGAATAGACACTTCTCCAAAGAAGAAATTCAGATGGCCAACAGGCACATGAAAAGATGCTCCACATCGCTAATCATCAGAGAAATGCAGATTAAAACCACAATGAGATATCACCTCACACCAGTGAGGATGGCCAACATCCAAAACACAAACAACAACAAATGTTGGCGAGGATGTGGAGAAAAGGGAACCCTCCTACACTGCTGGTGGGACTGCAAATTAGTTCAACCATTGTGGAAGCAGTATGGAGGTTCCTCAAAAAACTCAAAATAGAAATACCATTTGACCCAGGAATTCCACTCCTAGGAATTTACCCTAAGAATGCAGCAGCCCAATTTGAAAAAGACAGATGCACCCCTATGTTTATTGCAGCACTATATACAATAGCCAAGAAATGGAAGCAACCTAAGTGTCCATCAGTAGATGAATGGATAAAGAAGATGTGGTACATATACACAATGGATATTATTCAGCCATAAGAAGAAAACAAATCCTACCGTTTGCAACAACATGGATGGAGCTAGAGGGTATTATGCTCAGTGAAATAAGCCAAGCCGAAAAAGACAAGTATCAGATGATTTCACTCATATGTGGAGTATAAGAACAAAGAAAAAAACTGAAGGAACAAAACAGCAGCAGACTCACAGAACCAAGAACGGACTAATAGTTACCAAAGGGAAAGGGACTGGGGAAAATGGGCAGGAAGGGAGGGATAAGAGGGAAAAGGGGGCATTACGATTAGCAGATGTAATGTTGGGGGAGCACGGGGAGGGCAGTACAACTCAGAGAAGACAAGTAGTGATTCTATAGCATCTCACTACGCTGATGGACAGTGACTGTAATGGGGTTGGTGGGGGGACCTGATGAAGGGGTAGTTTAATAATCGTAATATTGCACATGTAATTGTAAATTAATGATAATAAAATAAATTATTTAAAAAAATGTATCAAGAGACCTAATGTAAGAGCTAAAACCTGTAACAGTATTACAATAAAACATGAATAAATCTTTGTGACATTGGTTTAGGCAATGGTTTCTTAGTCATGACACCAAAATCACAAACAACAAAAGAATGGACGAATTGGACTTCACCAAAATTAAAAACATTTGTGTTTCAGAGGACAACATGAAGAAAGTAAAAAGGCAACCCACAGAATGGGAGAAAATCTTTGCAAATCATATGTCTGTCTCTAAGGGATCCAGAATATAAAAAGAACTCTTACAATGCTACTAAAAAAGATGAATAACTCAACTTAAAAATGGGGAAAGGATCCAAATAGACATTTCTCTATAAGAAAGATACACAAATGGCCAGGAAGCATAAGAAAAGGTGTTGAACTTCATTAGTGATTAGGGATATGTCAATCAAAACCACAATGATACTACTTTATACCTACTGTGATGCCTATAATGAAAGAGACAGAGAAACTGGAACCATCATACACTACTGGGGGAAATGTAAAACGATGTAGCTGCTTTGGAAAATAGCCTGGCTGATTTGCAAAAAGTTGAACAGTTACTATGTGGCCCAGCAGTTACACTCCTGGTCATATAGCCTAGAGAAATGAAAACACAAGGACAGAGAAAAACTGGCACACAAATGTTTATACCAACATTCTCTCTAATAGTTGAGAAGTAGAAACCCAGTCATCTATCAACTGGTGAATGGATAAACAAAATGTGATACAGAGCCACAAACAGGAAGGAAGTGTTAATGCATGTTACAATATGGATGAATCTTGAAAATGTTTTGCTACCTGAAAGAAGCCAGACACAAAAGGCCACATACTGTATGAGCCCATTGATACAGAGTCCAGAATAGGCAAATCCATAGAGACAGACAGAAGGTTAGTGGTTGCCTGAGGGTGCGGGAGGGGAGAAGGGGAATGACTGCTAATAAGTACTGGGCGATGAAAATGTTCTGGAATTAGTGCTGACTGACGTACAATCATGTGAATGTACTAAAGCCCACTGACTTGTACATTTTTTAAAGTCTTTTTTTTTATTAGGGTATCATTGATATACACTTATGAAGGTTTCACATGAAAAACGTTATGGTTACTACATTCACCCATATTATCAAGTCCCCCCCATACTCCATTGCAGTCACTGTCCATCAGTGTAGTAATATGCCACAGTCACTACTTGACTTCTCTGTGGTACACTGTCTTCCCCTTGATCCCCCCCACACCATGTATGACAATCATAATACCCCTCAATCACCTTCTCCCTCCCTCCCCACCCGCCCTCCACAACCCTGCCCTTTGATAACTGCTAGTCCCTTCTTGGAGTCTCTGAGTCTGCTGCTGTTTTGTTCCTTCAGTTTTGCTTCATTGTTATACTCCACAAATGAGGGAAATCATTTGGTACTTGTCTTTCTCTGCCCGGCTTATTTCACTGAGCATAATACCCTCTAGCTCCATGCATGTTGTTGCAATGGTAGGATTTGTTTTCCTTTTACAGCTGAACAATATTCCATTGTGTATATGTACCACATCTTCTTTATCCATTCATCTACTGATGGACACTTAGGTTTTGAACTTGTCTTTTTATCTTTAACAGATTTTTTTCAGAAAAATTTCGAAGATATCGCTGAGAGTTCCCATATATTCCACACCCGGTTTCCCTTAACATGTTACATTAGTGTGGCACACTTGTCAGTGAACCAATACTGATTCGCCATTGTTAACTAAGGCTATATTTTATTAAGAGTGCAGCGCTTTTCTCATGTGTTTTTTATTTTGGGGTTCCAGGATCTCATCCTAGGGTACCACATTTAGTTGTGAGGTCTCCCTAATGCTGCTCTTGGCTTATGACAGTTTTTCAGACTTTCCTCCTTTTCATAAATTGTTTTTGAAATTTAAATTTTACTCTTAAATTTTTCTGTGGTGTGAAATGAAAGCAAGAATCACATAAGTGAGTTTAAAATTTTCATTTACTTTATCATTTACCTTAAGCTCTACTGAAAGTTTCACTGCTGGCCCTTCAGTGCAATGCTGAATAGAAATGGTAGTGGATACCCTCTTCTTGTTCCTAACCTTAGTGATAAAATGTCCAATATTTAACCATTGTGTATAGATACCTTGTATGCAACTTCCATCAGATTAAGGAAGTTCCCTTCTATTCTTGGTTTGTTAAGAGGTTTAGTCACTAGTGGATGTTGAAGTTTACCAAATGCCCCTTCCATTTATGGGGATGGTCATATCATTTTTTCCTTTATTGACTTTGTAGTATTAAATGAACTCCTGGAATAAACCCCAGTTGGTCATGGTGTAGCACTCTTTTTATATACAGTTGGATTTGAATCTTCTTTATTTATTTTTTAGATTTTGCTATTAATGTACAATTACATGAGCAATATTATGGTTACTAGACTCCCCCTATTATCAAGTCCCCACCACATACCCCATTACAGTCACTGTCCATCAGCATAGTAAGATGCTATAGAATCACTACTTGTCTTGTTATATACTGCCTTCCCCGTATCCCCCACCCCACTACATATGTGTGCTAATCGTAATACCCCCTTTTCCCCCTTATCCCTCCATTCCCACCCAACTTCCCCAGTTCCTTTTCCTTTGGTAACTGTTAGTCAATTCTTGGGTTCTGTGAGTCTGCTGCTGTTTGGTTCCTTCAGTTTTTTCTTTGTTCTTATACTCCACAGATGAGTGAAATCATCTGATACTCGTCTTTCTCCACCTGGTTTATTTCACTGAGCATAATACCCTCTAGCTCCATCCAGGTTGTTGCAAATGGTAGGATTTGTTTTCTTCTTATGGCTGAATAATATTCCATTGTGTATTGTACCACCTCTTCTTTATCCATTCATCTACTGATGGACACTTAGGTTGCTTCCATTTCTTGGCTATTGTAAATAGTGCTGCGATAAACATAGGGGTGCATATGTCTTTTTCAAACTCTGCTGCCGTATTCTTAGGGTAAATTCCCAGGAGTGGAATTCCTGGGTCAAATGGTATTTCTATTTTCAGTTTTTTGAGGAACCTCCATACTGCTTTCCACAATGGTTGAACTAATTTACATTCCCACCAGCAGTGTAGGTGGGTTCCCCTTTCTCCACATCCTTGCCAACATTTGTTGTTGTCTGTCTTTTGGATGGCGGCCATCCTAACTGGTGTGAGGAGATATCTCATTATGGTTTAATTTGCATTTCTCTGATTAGCGATGTGGAGCATCTTTTCATGTGCCTGTTGGCCATCTGAATTTCTTCTTTGGAGAAGTGTCTGTTCAGCTCCTCTGCCCATTTCTTGATTGGCTTATTTGCTTTTTGTTTGAGGTGCGTGAGCTCCTTATATAATTTGGATGTCAACCCCTTATCGGATATGTCATTTATAAATATATTCTCCCATACTGTAGGATGTCTTTTTGTTCTATTGATGGTGTCCTTTGCTGTACAGAAGCTTTTTAGTTTGATATAGTCCCACTTGTTCATTTTTACTTTTGTTTCCCTTGCCTGGGGAGATATTGTTCATGAAGAAGTTGCTCATATTTTTATGTCCAAGAGATTTTTGCCTATGTTTTTTTCTAAGAGTTTTATAGTTTCATGACTTACATTCAAGTCTTTGATCAATTTTGAGTTTACTTTTGTGTATGGGGTTAGACAATAATCCAGTTTCATTTTCTTACATGTAGCTGTTCAGTTTTGCCAACATCAGCTGTTGAAGAGGCTGTCATTTCCCCCCATGGCTCCTTTATTGTATATTAATTGACCATATATGCTTGGGTTTATATCTGGCCTCTCTAGTCTGTTCCATTGGTCTATGGGTCTGTTCTTGTGCCAGCACCAAATTGTCTTGATTACTGTGGCTTTGTAGCAGAGCTTAATGTCTGGGAGTGTAATTCCCCCCACTTTATTCTTCCTTCTCAGGATTGCTTTGGCTATTCGTAGTCTTTTGTGGTTCCATATGAATTTGAAACTATTTGTTCTAGTTCATTGAAGAATGCTGTTGGCATTTTGATAGGGATTGCACTGAATCTGTAGGTTGCTTTAGGCAGGATGGCCACTTTGACAATATTAATTCTTCCTATCCATGAGCACAGGATGTTTCCATTTATTGGTATCTTCTTTAATTTCTCTCATGAATGTGTTGTAGTTTTCAGAGTATAAGTCTTTCACTTCCTTGGTTAGGTTTATTCCTAGGTATTTTATACTCTTTTGGATGCAATTGTGAATGGAACTGTTTTCCTGATTTCTCTTTCTGCTAGTTCACCATTAGTGTATAGGAATGCAACAGAGTTCTACGTATTAATTTTGTATCCCGCAACTTTACTGAGTTCAGATATTAAATCTAGTAGTTTTTGAGTGGATTCTTTAGGGTTTTTTATGTACAATATCATGTCATCTGCAAACAGGGACAGTTTTGACTTCTTCCTTACCAATCTGGATGCCTTTTATTTGTTTGTGTTGTCTGATTGCCATGGCTAGGAACTCTAGAACTATGCTGAATAAAACTGGGGAGAGTGGGCGACTTGTACATTTTAAAAGGGGGAACTTCATGGGACATGAATTACATTTCAAAGTAGTTGTTAAAAAAAAGGAGTGTGCAGGTATGTTGTATGTTTTTTATAAAGGGACAAATACACAGGAGGTCTGTTTATATGTGTAGGAAATGCCTCTGGGAGGGTATATAAGTAACTTATTAATATCGGTCATCTCTAGGGAGGGAAACTGCATGGCTGGAGGTCAGGGGAAGGAGAGTTCTCACTGTATAACCTTTTTTGTCAGTTAACTTCTGAACCACATGACTGGGTCACCTATTCAGTAAAAGCGGCTGGACTTTTATCTTGGTTCTACCACAGCCCCTACTTAGCACAGTGCCCAGAACATGAGGGAGGCTCATTGTTTGCCCAACTGAACTGAACTTGTAGATAAAAGCCACACAGCAGGTAATGAATAAACATTAGCTGCCCTGACTTAGCAGGGAGGGCCTGTCATGAAAAAGTACACCAGGAAGAACACAGAGGTGACACAGACTGAGACTGCCCTGCTGGCATGAGGCCCTGTCCTGCCTTGAAAACCTGTACTGGGGAGAACAAACATGAGCTGGGAGGTTAAAAACTAATCAGTAAGGTACTGTCTAAGATCCCCTGCTGTGGCTGCCATGTGCTAGGGAGAAAGATGGCTGGATCTGGAGAAAGGTGGGGGGTCAGGGGATTCTTACCTGGCTCTGGAGGCTCCTTGCTCACATGCTCAGCCTCCATGGACCCAATGCCCCCACTAAACATGATGGGCTTGATCCACTCACGCCGCTGGCCATCAGGGAGCAGGAGGCCCAAGGAGCGGGCGAAGCCTAGAGCATGGACGTGACAGATAGAGGGGACAGGTTCCTGTCTTCCAGGCTCTCGAGTGCTCACTGTGTCACACAGACCACTCCACCTCTGGGACTAGATGCCCATTTTCCCCACACCCTCAGACTCACCGGCCAGCACTGGTTCACCAAACTTGTTGCCATAGTCAGAAGCCCCATTACTGGCCTCAATGGCAACCTGCAGAGGTCGGGCAAAGTTTCCAGGATACTGGAAACTCGGATCCTCCCAAGGCAGACTATAACCTGGAAGGGAAGTAGAAAGTTGCCGGGATTGTAAAGATGGAAGCCTGAGGTCCTAGTCAGAGTCCTTCAGGAAGAGCCTAAGCCGCCAAGGACCATCTGCATGGGTGGAGTGTTCCACTTGAACGAATTTCATTTAAGTCAAGTGTAGAGCCTGAAAAAGCATTGGTCTTGCTCCCCACTTCCCACACCAGCCTTCCCTGACTCTTTGGATCAGAGTTTTTAAGGCTTTCTAAGAAACTGGATTTGGGGGCAGGTGGTTGTTATAAGACTGACCCAGTATCATGTTTTCTTGTGGAGTGGATATTAGTTTATAAAGAAAATCACAGTTCTGCAAAGCCAGCCTGACTGACAACCTGGGTCTCTCCAGGTCCATAGTCCTCGTGACCATGGTCAGTGAAAGGCCAGCTATTCTAGAGCCCTCCCACCCACGAAAAGGACCCAGGATGACTCTCTGACTTTAAGAGATAAAAATGTTCAATGCCTGCCAGGAGAAAGGAAAGAGATGGAACCTGGGATGTGTAGGTTTCCAAAACAATAGCCAGCAGTGCCCGCCACCACGTGGGCCCCACGGCCTGTGCACTGGATATCTCGGATCCGGCCCCCTGTGCCTGTCGCTGCACCACTGAAGGGGGCTACTCCTGGAAAGAGAGAGGGGAGAGGTATGAGTACCAAAGAGACTAATCCCAACTCTGACTATCCCATCAAAAAAGGACAACAGGCCTACATGACTGCTTTTCCCAGGCCCAGCCCAGTGACTGGGACCTTTGCCTTCCCTACACTCTGATCTTGCCCATCCCTCCCGGGCACCGAGCTCACCTGTGGGGAAGTTGTGGGTCTCTGCTGTGAAGACCACATGTCTTAGCCCCTGCTGTTGCTGGAAGCAGCTTGGCTGTGTGGGGTCCTTGGGCTGTAGGAATCGGACTTCCTTTCCCTGGATTGCACTGTGGGCACACCATTCTTGAGCTTGTTTCCTTCCTGGGATCTGCATTAATCCCATCAGGGCCTGCGGCCTCCCCTTCCCTGGCCCTGCAGTCACCCCAACCTAGGGCACAGCCCACCTGCTGTTGTCACAGAACTTGAGGATGTTGTTGGGGTTCGAGGATGCCTGGGTGCTCATGATGGACTCAAACAGGGATTGTGCCAGCTCCTGCCCATCCACGTGGAGCTGGCCCTTGAAGAACCAATGTCGACTGTGCTCGCTGCAAGGGGTGACACAGGGAGGGGAAGACAGGGCAGAAACATGGGGTCATTTCTCAGGCCTTGCCATGTCTTTTCACCAGCATTAACAGCAAGTACAGGTCAAATACATTCCAAAAAGTCATACTTTTCAAATGTTGTTTCATTGTGGATTGTCCAGATCCAAAGTGAAAATAAAAACTAAGATCTGAATGTAGACTACTGGATGGATGGGGAGCCCAGGCCCTCAAATAGACTCAGACACGCCCTAAGCCGAGAGAGAGCCATGCAGACAAGTCCCTGTAGTCTTCCTTTCAACCTCCATGGGCTCAGTCATCAGAATATCCCTACCTATTGGACTGAGCCAAGTCGAAGGCCTCCACGGTGCTGGGGTTCCGCTGCAGCTCATGGAAGCGCTTGGTGTAGAAATCCAGGTCCCAGGAGTCTAGAGCAAGACCTAGGTAGCAAACCCAGGAAGAGCTGGCTGTGGAACTCAGGCCACCATATCCCAGGTCTCAGCACCATTACTGGCTTAGCCTGAACCTTCCTTCCAGGGACCCCTGCTCACCTAGCTCCTGGTTGGCTTTCTCCAGGGCAGGCCGGCCCTCAGCCAGTATGTTGATAGGGCTGTCAAGGGGTCCTGGGATGCACCCAATGGAGAAGCTCTGGATGGGACGGGGAAAGTGCTGCTCTGTCATCCGGTCATGCAGGGTAGCCAAAGCGATGGCCTCCATCTCAGCTGAAGTGGGGTGGGCAAACTAGGGGTGGAGACACACACAGAGTGCAAGGGATGAAGAGTTAAAGAATGAACAAAATTATACATCCTTAGTCCTCCACGTCATGCAAGGCCAGCCCGCTGCTAATCTATATGGTACTTTTGTTCAGATTATAAACAGATGCCCCTTCCAGCGTGAGTCCATGTCAGCATGCACAAATCAGTAAGGGGGGTTACAGGCTGGATTTCTGTCCCATCCAACTCCTGACCAGGTGGTCTTAGGCAGTGAACAAACTGCAAACAGGGCAGGCCTAAATCCAGGATCTCCCACCCATTTCTCCCGGTATTTTCCTAGAGTTTAGGACCTAATCTCTTATCTCTGGTTCACTTCCTCCTCCTGATCCCCCACTGATTGCCCACTGTCTCACCGAAAGCAGATAGCGCCGAGTAGTCTCCACACGATCCACAGCCCCTAGTCCCACAGCCAAGCACACTGACACGATGTTGGTTGATGCGGGGGTGGAGAAGTTCAGCCTGAGGAATGGGCCAGATAGTTAGGACCTAAGATCTCAGCCAAGAAGGTGGATCCTGCCACCACTGTCCAACCAACCTCCTACCTCTACCCACCTCACCACTGGCCTCCAGCCTTAGACCTGAGCACTAAGAAACCTGCTTTCAGAGGTCACTCAAATCAAGCTGTACCAGTTCTTCTAGCATCAAAATGCTTTAATTTTAACTTCTCAGAAGGCAATCTGTTTTACCTCCAGAACATGCCTGGGGGCTGGCTCTGTCTTCAAAGATATCTTCCCAAATTGGGAAGGCATGCACATGACTTTCTAGGCAGGCAGCAGGATGGAGGGAAGGAAAACAAATCTCCAAGGACCACACGTGGAGGAAGAGGAAGGGGTGGGCAGTGTGCCTGGCAGGTATGGTAGGCCTTGGAGCATGGAACAAGTTGTCCCAGACTGAGACACTTGCCTGGGCCCGACCTCCAGCAGTAGGTCACTGGAGCCAGGAAGGAGCCAGGACTCCTCAGCAACATCATCCTGTAACAAGGGGCAGCCAAACAGCCACGTCAGCTTCTTCATCTCCTCAGCATTTGGGAGGGACTTCGCTGCAGTGAGACAGGACAAGGTCACCTTGAGACACTGCCCTGGCACTGGGGTACCTCCCCCAAGAATCCACCCGACCTAACCTGTCCAGTTGACATTGTAGCACAGCTCAGTCTTAACACCCTGCAGCTCTGGCAGTTTCCCCTGCAGCTTCCTTCGAGTGTGCCCATAGGCTGCCCCCTCATGGCCAGAGGGACGGACATAGAAGTGAAGAACTGAGGACATCTCTGCAGGTGTCCCTTGCTGGGAAGATGAGTTAGATTCCTAAAAAAATCAACATTAACTATATCCTATCTGTCTAGCCCATTTCAAGCTTCAAAGACAGATGAAGCTTTGGAAGCATTAGGGATGGGTTGGAGGCAAGTAATGGGAGCATTCAGAGAGACAAAGTAACCTCAAAATTTTAAACCTAGTCTCAAATCATCCTACAAAATGCGGGATAGGGGTATACAGGTACATCCTTGACCCATATCTCTGAGCCCCTGCACTTTTCTGGGCTCTAGGCAAGGTCTTAGAAACAGTTGTGAAAAGGACAACAACCCTATAGAGCTTACATTTTATTGAGGGAGACAGGCAAGTACACCAGGCATTTCCAGTCCAATGTGGTTAAGGACAAGGGGCTACGGATACCAATCTAGCACTTTAGGAGTCACAAAAGACTTCCTGGGAGAAATGGCATCTAAGGGTAAAACTGCAGGAGGTGCTGGATTAGGGCTGGCTGGTGAGGTCAAATGACACCACTCTCCCAATACTCTTTTACCTTCTGGTTGCGCTTTCATAGTCATGTGTGCTGGCTCCTACTCTTTTGCTCTACTTCTAAACGTTCGGTGTCCTGAGCTCTGTACTTCGTTCTTTTTCTTCTACATGCTCTTCCTGACTTCTTCCAGACCGTGGCTTTAAATACCGTCTAGTAGACTCACCAATGAAATTGCCAGCATTCACAATTTTTTTACCAAAAATGACAATTTCATATGATTTATCTGCCAACAGATTCTATAACTTTATTCAACCTTGACTGAATAAAGATTCTATGACTTTATTCAATCCTGGAATCTCCGAGCTAGTACATTCAAATGCTTACATGACCTCTCCACATAGATGTCTCATAAACACAGGTGACAGCCTGGTTTTGCCAAAACAGAAATGTGGATTTATTGTGTCTCCAGACCCGCTGTTCTCCCAACCTTCCCCATTTCAGTAAACACTACCATCACCCAATCAGTTGCTCAAGCCAAAAACACAGGAATCAACCTTAATTCTTCTTTCCTTGAGCCCTCTCTATTCTCAATCCATCAGCAATCAATTTCCAAGAATTGGGGAGAAATTCTGTCACATCCTTTCATGTCTGCTACTGTCACTCTAGTTCAGTTCCACCATCACCCACTTGGCCTAATGCACTGGCCTCCCAACCAATACCCAATTCCTCTCCTGCACCCAACCACAATCCACTTGTCCCTCGGCAGCATAAATGAAATCATGGCTTCTCAGCACAGATGGTATATCCTTCCAACTCAGTACCATGGCTTACCTGGTCTGGCCACTACCTACTCCTCCAACCCTCTCTAATGCCACTATTTCTCACCCACAATGCACCACCACACTGGCTTCTTTTCTATTCCTCCATCTTGCCAAGCTCAGTTCTGGAAGGCATTTTTCTCACCTTGATATTTGCATGGCTAGCTTTTGTTAGATTTCTGATGAAATTCTCTTTCTTGGGAAGGCCTTCCTTGATCTATCTATCGCTCTTAAGTAGCCACTATCAGGTGGCTCTATTTTAATTTCCTATTAGTATTTACCGTTACCTGACATTTTAACTTATTTTTAGCTCTTCCTTCCTCACTAGAACAAAATCTCCATGTGGGCATGGACTGTAGCTGTTTTCCCTCCATTGGATTACTAAGGTTTAGAACAGCTGGGACTTAAAAGAGGGAAAAATCTAAAAACTTGATGACTGAATGCAAACTCTTGGTTCTCATCACTCACCAGCCCCTCCTGTCCTTTCAGGACAGACCTTATTTCAGTAAACAACGCTCCTCTAAGGTCAGTCTTGATTCCCTTTCCCAGCGCTCCCCACCACATGCTAATAACCCTTTCTAAAGTCAGGCCCCTCACAGTTGTCCCTCATATCATAATTCCTCCACAGGAATTACCACATTTAAACCTCTTGACTTTCGTCTAACATTCCCAGTGAAACAGAAGCTCCAGCAGCGCAGGGACACGGCTGTGTAAAACAGGGACGTATCCCCAACCACTAGAATGACATACAGTAGACGGTCGACGGATTTTCTGTTGGTTGAGTGAACTGGGAAAGAAGGGCTTTGTATACGTGGGGTCTCCCCTGCCGGGCGTGTACGGAATGCGCGCGTTCACACGCATGGACGCCGTGCACTAAAGCAGACACGCGGGACCCATCTGGACGCAGCTCGGCCTGGCAGGATATTGAGGCAGCCTGCAGCAGACCTGGGACGGGTGGCGAAGAGAGCGTGCAGGAAACAGAGGGATCAAGGCCAGGGCGCAGCAGGATACGCACGTGTAAGCACTTCTCCCAGAACCGGATCTCCTCGAATCCTGGCGCGCTGATAACGTCATCCAAGTGCGCCGAGGGCAGGGGCGGAGCCTGAGATTACCCTGTCCTCTTCCTCCCGTCGGGGGCGGGGCTTCCGCCTTGCTCTGACTTGTAGTCTCAGAGTGGCTTATACCCCGGATGGTTTCTTTCACAAGTCTATGTTGAGGTAACAATTGTGAAAAATGGTCAGTTCCATGTCTCCACCTCGGTTGTTTCCGTGCAAAGTGTGATGGAGACAGATACTTTGAATGCAGGAAAAGGACTGAGAAGAATCCTCCACTCCAAGACACAATTTCCTATTTATTTCCCTCCCCCTATTCCTTTGACTTTCTTTCTTTTATGAATGGACGAATTTATTGAATTCTTAGCAGAATGGTAAGCATATGTTTTTAGTTTGCGTATTCTTGCTAGTTGCAGTCACAATACTAATGGTAGGAAACATTAATCGAGCACCCGTTAAGGCACTTTACATGATCTCGTTTGTCATAAAAACCGTATTTTACAGACGGGGAAGCTGAGGCTCACTGCAATGAGTTGTTCCTTAGTTTTTTTAACTCAAACAGCATTTTCCACCTATGTACATTTTTTGGTACATTTTAAAAAGTCTCATAATACATAAATACATAGTTGTATTAGGGTACTATCAGTAAACATGGCACATTCAAAAATTTAATAGAGTGTATTTATAGATATGGGCAGGATAAGGGGAAACAACAAAATACAGTGGGGCACCTAGAGCCTGAACAGTAAAAAGCAGTTACCAGTAAGGTTGAAGGGACAAAGGGAGGGAATGATGTCATTAGTTGGGAGAGAGGTGGAAGCCTGAAAGAAGGACCTCCAAGAGAGCAAAGGAAGCAACAAATACAATTTTTTTTTGTGTGGGAGAAAGGGAATAAACACTGGGTTCTCCCTCCTCCAGTCCTGCATTCTGTGGCAAACTGTGTCTCCTATTAGCCTGAAGCCCAAGGGCAAGAAAGCTGGAGGACAATTCCTGGACAAACACAATACCCAGCACAATTGTTTAACAAGCCAGGCAACACAGAAATGTTCAGACTGAAAAGTGAAAGTCTTAAGCAAATAATCCAATTAAAAAATGGGCAGAGGATCTGAACAGACACTTCTCCAAAGAAGAAATTCAGATGATCAACAGGCACATGAAAAGATGCTCCACATCCTAATCATCAGAGAAATGCAAATTAAAACCATAATGAGGTATCTCCTCACACCAGTTAGGATGGCCAACATCCAAAAGATAAACAACAACAAATGTTGGCGAGGATATGGAGAAAGGGGAACCCTCCTACACTGCTGGTGGGAATGTAAATTAGTTCAACTATTGTGGAAAGCAGTATGGAGGTGCCTCAAAAAACTCAAAATAGTATTTGACCCAGGAATTCCACTCCTAGGAATTTACCCTAAGAATGCAGCAGCCCAGTTTGAAAAAGACATATGCACCCCTATGTTTATCACAGCACTATTTACAATAGCCAAGAAATGGAAGCAACCTAAGTGTCCAGCAACAGATGAATGGATAAAGAAGATGTGGTACATATACACAATGGAATATTATTCAGCCATAAGAAGAAAACAAATCCTACCATTTGCAACAACATGGATGTAGCTAGAGGGTATTATGCTCAGTGAAATAAGCCAGGCAGAGAAAGACAAGTACCAGATGATTTCACTCATCTGTGGAGTATAAGAACAAAGCAAAAACTGAAGGAACAAAACAGCAGCAGACTCACAGAACCCAAGAATGGACTAACAGTTACCAAAGGGAAAGGGACTGGGGAGGATGGGTGGGAAGGGAGGGATAAGGGGAAAAGGGGGCATTACGATTAGCACACATAATGTAGGCGGTTGGGGCATGGGAAAGGCAGTATAGCACAGAGAAGACAAGTAGTGATTCTATGGCATCTTACTACACTGATGGACAGTGACTGTAATGGGGTAGGTGGTGGGGACTTGATAATGGGGGGAATCTAGTAACCACAATGTTGCTCATGTAATTGTATGTTAATGATACAAAAAAAAGTGAAAGTCTTTATCCTCATTCTTCCCCCCATTGCATTCTCTTCACTACTACTTGGCCAAGACTGAGGTAAGGCAAGTAAGGCCCCTAGAAGCCTCACCCCAATTCCAACCCTGCCCCAGACATAACACTTACTACCTGTTTGGTGTGTAAGGTTCCAGGCTGTTGAATAAGTTCTCTCTGGCTCACTTCTGACAGAAGCTATGTGTTGATTTATGACATCTGAAGCACGCCGTGGTTTCTTTCCCTCTAGGCATTCCCTAGCTCCATCCAATGCCTGTCTTCCAGCTCCCTCCAGAAGGCTTTATTTGCTCAGCTCTTTGCTTGGTCCTGTCTTCTCCACATTTTAGCACTCCCAGTGCTTTCACCTCCACATAGTGACTTCCAGATTTATCCCTCTGGCCCTGATCCCTCTCCTGACTGGTCCCATACTTCCAGCAGCCTCCTGGACAAGCACAGCCTTTTCAAAACCACCAGGTCTGAGACAGCCCCTAGTCCTCCACAGTTCCCTCCCTCTGTGATAGACCAACCACTCTTCTCCATGCTTCCCTGACCTCCTCTCATTCACCACTTTCCTTAATGAGACAGGGACCATAGGCTTAGACAGAATAGGATGAGGGCCTCCGGAAAAAGCAAGGCAGAATATTTACAGTCAGAGCAATGTAACTACATGCATGGAAAACCCCTACCAAAACTCTGTTAAACATTAAGCTCTAGAGTCATTCTTCAGTGAGATCAGTTGACACTCCACAGATAAAGGAAAGTAGCCCATGTTTTTATTATGCTAATTATTTGTAAGATTCACTTTAGCATGCTAAAAGGAACTTAATGTCTCATCAAGGACAGACATCCTAAGGCCACTTTTAACAAGTCCACACCCTTAGCCCTTTAGCAGTTCCCAAAAATCCTCAACTGCCTATAAATCCCCTAGACAATGCACCACCCTGGGTTCTCTTGTCCCCTCCTGGCATGAGCCAGGAGCTCTGTCTGTCCTCTCACTATATCTCTCAATAAAAGTCTCCCTGGCTCTCCTACCTTGCGTGTTTGCTAAGTTCATTCTTCAACTCTGCAAACAAGAACCCTGGCATCATTAAGATCCTTATTAAGTCAAGCCCGATCTACTTCAGTGGCCTCCTGTTCTCTTGTGCCCCTCATTTGGTCCTACACATTGCCACCAGATTAAGTTCCTAATCTGACATTTAAATCATTCTAATGGGGGTGGCAGTGTGTCCAGTACAACGTTCTCTGATCACTATAGCCTGAACCCAACACTCCCTCCTGTGAACTATCAAAAATAAATCCCAGGGTATAGGGTACATTTTCATGAATTTGATAAATAGAGAGGGTCTTCTAGAATCGAAAGCAAAAGGAATGAATAGGTTTGGGACTTTTACATGGCTTTGACTGGTGTCCTAACAAGAGTAGTGTAAGTCTGGGGAAAGGAAATCCTGGGGCAAAATACCCCTAAAAACCCAAATCAGTCAAAGGGAGAAATAAAGTTTAAAATCTGTTTATTGCTTACAAACTGCAGTCTGGGGCCGTTTCTCTCTTTCCTGCTCCAGCAGAAGCAAAACCAGCTCTCCCCTCACCTCTCGGGTACAGATCCATACTTCTCTCCACCCTTGAGCGCCTGTTGATATGTACTAAAGCCAGGCAAGATATTCTGGAAATATTACAATTTCACCTACAGGCCACCCACAGAAATCTTGCCTCACAGTTTACTCATTCCCTCTCTTCCAACTAAACTAATGACATACAATAGCAACAGCAATAAAATCATGATAATCCTCAAGCCAGAGGATTCAGCCTATGCAGATTAAGTAAATGAGCTTTACAGCACAATCTCTCACTAAGCACAAAATGTTTAATACACACTATTTTTATCACTTGCTACACGTTTACTCATTCCTAACAACTATGCTAGATTACTTACAAAACTTTTACCAAACAGTAGACAAAATCAAGCCTCTCTTTAAGCATTTTTTTTCTTGACAACAGCAACACAATCATGATTAAGTCCAAAGCTCGTCCATTCCAGCCATCACATGGCGGCTGCAGCCAGGGGGTGCCTCCAGGATAAAAAGACTGTAGAAGCAAATAACTGGGATTTTGGGGGGCCACTTTGCTGTTATCCCAAGAATACACAGGAGGCCAGCTTCCAGGCCTTTTCCCCACGGTGCCAGAAGAGCCAGCCATCACTGGTCCATTTGTCAAAATGCCCAGGGCCACGTCCATTTTATTTCTAATTGCTGTACCCATCCTTGCAAAGCATTTCCAATATAGTGGGTGCCTTGATTGCTCTCAATCACCGGCGACAGGCCATAGGCTGCAAAGAGATGCTCTAGGCCCCTCTTGGTGGTTTGCTGACCTGCACAATGTTCAGGGCACTCCTTCCGGGATCAGCTGACTTCTTCAAAGGTCAATGGCAAGCCCCACTGACAGGCTACAGCCCACATTGTCTTTTGCCCTGTGTGCACCAAACTCTGATGTAGCCATTGGGCCACATCAGAGGCAGGCTTTTCTTCTAGCCAGCGCACCTGGGCCAATGCATCTGCTTCATTATTCCCTGGGGATGCCAAAGGCAAATGGCCAGTCACATGACATACAGTAGGTGTCTGTGCCACACCACTCCGTGGCCTTTGGGTTCAGTCTCTCACCTACCCCGTGATGGGATAGGTGGTTATTACCTTGGTCGGAGCTGTTCCAGCAATGGGCTCCATAGCCGGCAAGGTGTGGTACACAGAAGCCAGTTGCTTCTCTATTAAGGTGATCCGGACCTCTGCTCCTTTCCATAGTTGTGACCAGGCTCCAGCTGGTGGCAGGAGCAGCAGCAGTAGCAGAAGCAGTAGACTTAGGCTCGGGCCACGGGCCGGGGTCAGCGCCGCCAGCAGGGGTGGTGGTGCCTCCACAACCATAAGAGTGTAGACACACTTCCCTTGGTGTGAGCGCCACTTCTCCCCATCATTTCTAGGGGCAGCCCTCCTAAAGGTCGCCCCCATTATGACAGATTTGGGTTCAGTGGAATCCTGTCGACTACCACCAGATGTAAGTCCGCGGAAAGGAAATCCTGGGGCAAAATACCTCTAAAAACCGAAATCAGTCAAAGGGAGAAATAAAGTTTAAAATACGTTTATTGCTTACAAACTGCAGTCTGGGGCTGTTTCTGTCTTTCCTGCTCCAGCAGAAGCAAAACTGGCCCTCCCCTCACCTCTTGGGTACAGATCCATACTTCTCTCCACCCTTGAGTACCTGTTGATATGCAGATGTACTAAAGCCAGGTGAGATATTCTGGAAATATTACAATTTTACCTACAGGTAGCTAGTGTGGCTGGACTGGAGGTTTCAGCTTCTTCTGGGGGATCTGTTGTTGTTTTGGCGGAAAGGGAAAGAACACATCTCTGAGGTAATAATGGGAGATAACTGCAAACAAAAATTCACTTTATAAAGAATTAAGAGTCACAGTGCATAGCTAGTGCATGCAGTAAGGAATAGAGAGCTTGCATCAAATGTGAAGTTGAATTAGGGGATACTATAACCCATAAAGTCTTTATTCCCTATTAAATGACTACAGCATTCTTACTGTCTATAGTTTATTATGTTACAATCAACATTTACTCTGTCTTGTTCCAAAAACAATTTGAAGCTGCTGTAACAATGGCTTTAAATGCCCCTCTTTCACTTTACCTTTTTAATCTCTCCTCCTCTCCACCCTCTCTGACTTCCTTGCATTTCTTTCCATCACAGGGTCTTTATGCTTGTTGCCCCTGCCAATTATTTCTCTTTGATCTCCATCATTTGAATCCTTCATCTCTTTCTTTACTATAAAGTCACCTTTTCAGTAAGGCCTTCTCTGTATAAAAAGGACACACTACCCCCTGTATACCCTACTTCCCTTTCCATAGCACCTATTACTGAGACAGGGACTGTGGGTGTAGTCAGAGTAGGGGGAGGGCCTCCGGAAAAAGCATGGCAGAATATTTGCAGTCAGAGCAATGTAACTACATGCAAGGAAACTCCCTACCAAAACTCTGTGTTAAACATTAAGCTCTAGAGTCATTTTTCAGTAAGATCAGTTGGTGTTCCCCAGATAAAGAAGAGTACCGCATGTTGTTATTATGCTAATCACTTGTAAGATTCACTTTAGCATGCTAAAAGGCCCAAGACAAACTGGGCAACTAATTTAGCATGCAGACCCAGCTGTAAACAACATAGTGAAAGGCAGGGAAGATTCCACCTTAAAGATAAGATTGCATTTTAACACCCAGGAAGTTTGGGAAGCAGAATTCTTAACCTTCTCTTTAGCAAACAAACAATACCTCAGCCCACCTTGGGGGCTGGGCAGGCTGCCTTTTGATATGCCCCTAGACCAGGACGCAGGTGTTCTGGAGAGAAATCCGGGGGGGCGGAATTCCTTGTGTTGTTAATTCTCGGGGTGTTCAGACACACGTGGCAGGCCTACACCCCTAAATCTTTTTTTTTCATGTTCTCGAAAAACCCTAATCTGCCTATAAAACCCCTAGACAACGCAGCACACCGGACTCTCTTGTCCCCTCTCTGTCCTATCACTTTATTTCTAAATAAAAGCCTGTACCTACCTCCTACCTTCGGCTTCGTGAACAAGAACTCCGGCATCATTACTAACATTTTATGCATTTTGTCTGTCTATCCAATCTACACTGTCAGTCTCCTTGTCCTAGAATGTAAGCTTCATGAAAGCAGATTTTTAAAAATCTTTGTTCACTGCTGTATCCCCAGAGCCTGGCACACACTGCATGAATTCTGTTCACTCCACTGCCTACTAAGCCGTGAAATTAGTGGCTGGTTGACTGAATCAGGGAGAGCAGAGGCTTTCATTCTTGACCCATAAATATTTATCAAGCTCTTATTTAGCAACAAGCACTGTAATAGGCTCCAAAATGCAAAGATAAATAAATAGGATAAAGCTTCTAGGTACTGACAATCAAGTGGGAGAAACAGTTAAAAAATTACAGCAATGACTTAAGACCACAACCCAAGCGTGAATGATGTGCTCTGGCTGCCTTAAGGAGGAAACACTTTCTGCATGCCAAGATCAGGAGGTCGAAAGATGCTTACAAGTTACCTACCAGGCCGGCTTTGTTTGAGCTCCTGAGCTCCCCCCTCCGTTCTAGGGATGCCAGACAGGATGTCACTGGGAAGCTGGATGTCAGGATCACACTGACACAGCAGTGTCACAGTCGGGGACAGAAGTGAGAGTGGAGCACAGAGGTTCTAAGCAGAGAGCAGAGAGGATGCCAGATGAGTAGGGGCGGGAGATGGAGGTGGGGACGCGCCTAACGATGACGTCACTCGAGGCCCTCCCGTGAGCACTCGCGCCGAAGGCCGTTCGCAGACCTCCCAGGGGCGGGGCATCGGGCGCGTAATGGCAGCCCCCCAGGCTCGTGCTCCTTCCTCCGTGAGTGCCTTTCTCCGTCCCTCTATTTTTTCCTGTCTTTCTCGAATTTTTTTTTCTTCCCTTGTTCCCTCCACCTTGCTTCTTGCCTCTCTGACTTCGCTGGCCGCAACCGGGCGAGGGAGTTCTGTGAGACTGTTCGTCCTACCGCTCTGACTGGTTCTGCGAATATATTTATTCCTTCAGTCCCGCTCTCCCTCTGTGAGCCTTACACCGCCTCTGTCCACCCTCTAGGCTTCAAGCCCATTGGGAAGCCAGGAGCGGACTAATGGTGAAGTGTGGGGCTTGTGGGTTCCTGGGGGAGACCCCTGACTCAGCTGTAGGGGAAAGGGATAACTCTTATTAATCAAGAAAAGCTTCTGAGAACCGAAGTGCGTGCAGGAGTTTGCAATACAGAAAAAGCACTGACAGAGGTTTCAAGGCGGAGGCAAAAACATGTTCAAAGGCAAGAGATAGAGCAAGTATCTTTGAAAAACTCGAGAAATTCAGTTGAGTGGTGGTGGAGAACGGAGTTATTGAAGGGTTTTAAGCAGTTTTCGTTTCCTGATATAGCAGTGTAAAGAGTACCAGTTAGAAGGCTGTGGTTGAAATGCCTGAGAAATAATGGTGACTCTGACTGTGACAGCGGTATTGAGGTTACAGAGGTGAAGACAGAGTAAGAAAATATTAAAGAGATGGAATCTGAAGAACTTGGGTCTTGTGCAGGGAAATTTGTGAACAGTTCAGTGTTGGACATGTGTGATACCTGTAGGTTGGCCACGTGGAAAATCTGGTAGGCAAGATGGATGTAACTAGAGCTCAAGAGAGAGATCTCAGCTAAAATAGAGGTTTAGGAATATCAGCATCTATTATGGATGACTAGTAAAAACATCCACTGGATGTCATTGAGGGGAAAGTTACAGTGTTCGCAAATTTCAGCCTATATCAATATTAATCTGGGGAGCTTATTTAAAATGCAGACTCCTGTGTCTCCTACTCCCCCCAGGATTCTGATTGAGTAGGTGAAATCCATGAATTTGAATTTTTAATAAAATGTAGGTGATTCTGAGGTAGTGGTACCCACTTTGGGAAATGGTAGTATTCAATGTGCCAAGCAGTGGATAGGCCCTCAGAAGAACAGGAGCTAAAAAAGAAGACTGTGAGAGGAAGACAAAAAATATGAAAGTCTAGGCTTTATGTTGGTGGGACAGTTCTGAATGATGATGTGGCCATTTTTACAAACCTGACCCTGAAAGAGAGTGTTTGGCTGAGGTGGAGTGAAGGTGAAAGTCACTAGTAGGGCTGTCCACAAGGATATGGAAGTCATCTAGTGTTCTTTCAAACTGCTTCAGATTAACTGAATGTTGAGGATTGATAAAAAATCTAACAGGAGTATTGGAGGAACAGGGATAGAGTGGTGTAATGGTTTACAATTATCACTGGGGTTCAAGAAGAATAAAGGTCCTACCCCTAATTACTGTTCAACTCTGGCAGAATTTTGAAATAAAGCAGCCTAGCATTGGGCTTAGGCCAAGCTGGCCCCTTCCCTAGAGTTATTTCTATACTCTATGTAGAGGCAACTATGTATCCAGAATCTGGCAAGTATACAAAGATGGCTCATGT
Organism: Smutsia gigantea; assembly: GCA_032199065.1. Classification (NCBI taxonomy): domain Eukaryota; kingdom Metazoa; phylum Chordata; class Mammalia; order Pholidota; family Manidae; genus Smutsia; species Smutsia gigantea. The sequence goes on from JAVSCE010009000.1 coordinate 22,961, forward strand.
CCTCCTTAGGAAGTCCACATATTAGCTGGGGAAAAAAAAGAACAGGAAACAAATCCAAGGGTTATATCTTATATATATTTAGCTTATGGGAACTTGAATGTATATACTTGACTGAAAAAAGGGAATGACTAAAAATCATCCTCTGCCTGTGTCCTTTTTATGGGCTGTCCATTATCAGGCTCATTTACATTTACATATTAATGTACAGTACTATGTCCTATTCTTTATGAATAATTTAAAGGATTTTTTTTCAGGGGCGATTTAGACCATTCTTGTTTTTGACTTGCTGACCCAGACCCCACTATACCTAATGATCATTGCTCTTAATAGAAGTATGTGCAGAGTGGTATGGGAGCTCCAAGAAGGGAGCAGCATTCTGCCTGGGATGGTTAGAGAAGGGGTCACAGAGGAGTATATATTCCAGTTGAGTGCTTTAAGGATTGGTAACAAGTTTGTTAGAGAAAGAGGTAAGACCAAAGCTGGATGGCCAGCTGTCAGGTGATTGTGTGGCTGGACTAAGACTTCTAAGGTTTCTTCAAGTTCTAAACTCCTTTATTTTTCATCTTCATTTACGTGCCCTCTTGTTTTTTTCCCCCCATTCTTTTATTTTTCCCCAAATTTCCTTGGTGGGCAGGATGGTCATGAAGGTGTTTTAACTAGATTCACTTTCCTCAGGAGCAAGCCTGGCTTGCGGCTGCCCAGGCCTTCATCCAAGAGACCTTATGTCCAGGAGGCAAGGAGCCTAATGGCCAGTTGACTCAGTTGGTAATTGACTGTGTAAAAACTATCTGGTTGTCCCAGGGAAGGACCCAGGGTTTTACACTGCCCCTCAGCTACAGGTAAGGAGAGGTGGGATTCAGGGGGAGATTAAATTTGGGAATGAAAAATATCTATAGTTGAAAAAGGGAAAATAAGAAGAGTGAGGAGAAACTAAGAGGAGGAAAAGGCGGTCTAAACACAGCTCCCTTCTGCTAGACTTCATTTTCCATCAAGCTGCTTTCCTTTTCTGTAGTTCTAAATTCGCACAAGTCAAGGTTAAAGACAAGGAAAGGAAGATAGAGGAAGAGGAAAACTAGGGAGAGGCTGATATTGTTTCATTTTGTGTATTAGGAAGCTAAGATACAAAGAGAAAGCTATGACTTCACCCAAGTGCAGATAGTTGTTTTAAGACCTATCGAAGGTGTATTTGTTTTTTCAAATTTACACTACCATTTCCCAAACTGTTCTAGACAGTGTTAATAAAGTGCCACAAGAAATGGGTTCCATGACCAAATAAATTTGAGGCACTGGATATGATAACCTCTCTAGGAGAGTCACGAGGCTCATTAATATATCAAAGGCTCTGAAAACTCCTGTGGGGAAAAACCTGCTTACCTCCTCTTAGAAGTAACCACTCTCTTGAATCTGGAGTATATTATTCCTAATTATATTTTTATTACACATGCATCTATCTACAAGCAATATCCAGTAGAGTTTTGAATACTTTTTGACTTTATATAAATGGTACCTGCCTTATGTATCCTCTTCAGTTTGGTTTTTGTGCTTAATGTGCTTCTGAGATTTATATTAATAGCTCTAGTTCATTTATTCTAACTGCTCTGTGGTATTCTATTATGTGAATATATATATCACAGTTTTTTTAATCTTCTAAAAAGGAAAAAAGGTAGAAGTCTGTTACCTTTTTTTAATTTGTCACTTCCCAAATTTATTTGAGCACAGGATACTGTTTCCCTGATACTGTCTAAACCTGCTTATGGCATTTTGGAAACACTTCACTCAGCCTGGCACAGTCAGTAAAAGCAAGGGAACTTTGGGGAGAAGACAGCTTACTCTGTGTTATCCCAAACATTTTCAAAATTCTGTGTGATTTTTCTCACCCATGGACTTTGTTTTAAACCGATGGTAACTAAAAATGCTGACCCACCAGAATGTAAATCAGTGTACAACTTCCTTCACTGAGGAAGTCTTGCCTACAAAAAAGAGTCAGCTGAACTAGGCAGTGTGCTTATTGACATTGTGTATATCCAGGTATTTATTGCTCAACTTTTAAAAACCTTAACGTTTTGCCATATTTGCTTCAGTTATTTTTTATAGAAGTAAATAAAACATTAGAGATTTAGTGAGGCCCCCAGTGCTCTATCCTTGTCTAGTTCTCCCCTACCCCTTCTCCAAAAGTATCTGCTGGCTTGAAAAGGAGTGCAGGCTCATTGGGTGTGCACAGAGCCTCACTAGCCACTTTCATTTTGTTCTCCAGTGGAGTTGTACCAGTTACACTCATAGCAACATTTATCTATTTCCTGTGCCTTGTCCAAATCTGGTGTTTTATCTTGTTAAGAAACTTTTTTTTTGTCTATTTGATAGGTACTAAATGATACTTTATTTTTATTCCAAAGCAATTTGTAAGGGCTTTTTTTCTTTTCCTCCCATGTAACTCTTCTCGTTTTACTCCATTGGATTCTTTTTTTTCTTGCAATTCATGTCCGTGTCCATAAGTCGAAAGGTTAAATGCATTGTTTGTTTAAACAGAATGAGATTTGAGAACTGTCCTGCTTGCATGGGAAAAGTCCTGGCACAGGAAAGCTACCTACTGATTAGTCATAGTCAAAGGAGTTGTGATTTCCATGAAGCCTGTATTGCACAGGGGTTAGAGTCTTCCACAGGTGAATTGAATATGCGTCTAGTGGCCTCAGTGATCACAGTCTAATTAAAGAAAGATCCATATATCTCAAAATTCTGGCATTGATAGAATAATAAGAAAGTGATAAGGCAGCACTTTTTAGAAAAGTTAGAACATTTTTAAAGTTTCTTTTTATTCTTCAAGATGAATGTAAACTAGACAGCACAATATGTAGAAGTGAGGAGTCTAAAGAATGGTGGATGAAGGTAAAATAGAAATTATTTGATAGATATAACCATTTCAGTCATTCATTTTTCCACTGCCCTTCATTGAGTGCCTGCTGTGTGCCAGACACTGTGCTAGGCCTTGAAAATTGTAGAGCAGTGACAAATGCATAGGGTTTGAGGTTATCACCTTCAGTGTCCTGACCTAGACCCTGAAGCATCTGGGAAAAGTGACCTCTGTCCTTAACCATTTTCTTTCTAGAAGGTGTCTAGAGTCAAGAAACAGCTCTTTCCAGTTGCTTTTTCTTGGGTCTTTGGAGAAGTAGGGAAACACAAAGAACATGGATTCTTGAGTGAGATACACCTGGCTTTGCCACCTTTGCCATTGTGCACCAAACCTCTCAAGGTTTCCTCATTCGTGGTGTTTATGGAGGGGGTTAGTGAAGATTCCATGCATTACTGAGTTTGAACACATCCAGTATGGTATGTGCACAGTAGGGGCTCAGGACTTTAGTTTCTATTTTTGCCTTTTTTCTTCTGTAGAGCCATTTGGGAAAGAATGAAGCAGGTGTTGAAGGGGAGTGGGCCATCTAAAACAGCATTCCCAGCCTTTAGTACTCACACATAGGTGATATTCCTGACTGCAACAAATAAGTTGTGATGTTTTGTAATCTTATCCTGTTTCTTTTACACTCAAAAAATCATGGCAATACAAATGTGCGCAATAATGGTATTGCAAAGATGTGAATCCATCACAGCTTTGATAATTTAATGATGGTTTATTATTATCTGTGGTATACCTCACAACTGATAGCGACTCAACATTGCAACACTTTGCTTGAGGATGGCTGATCTCAGTCATCTCTTGAGAACTGGGAACTCTTGGTATCAGCTCTTATCAGCCTGAGCTTCCCAGCCAGTCTCTAGTACTGCATTATTCTAGACTAGGAAGGAAATCTGGCTGAGGCCATTAAGGTTAAGCCATTAGACAGATGCCCAAGTGGCCCCATTGGAGTTCTCTGTGGAGCTAAGAGCTGAGATGCTGTCAAGGGAGCTGTGTATGGTATCTATAAGTGTTCTCCCACACTCATCTCTGCAGGCTGCTCTTACATGCCTACTTCATTTCTCTGTGTCCTCTCTGTGGTACTGTATTGTTCAAGGTACAATTCATCACAGACTTTGATCCTGCTTTCCCTAGGTACTACCTGGTCTTTGGACCTAGACCCCTTCCTCATTTTCTTAGGCTCTTTCCCTAAAGCAAAAGGAGCCCTAAAGCTCCTTATCTTGAATTAGTCAGATTCCTCTCTTAGTCTCTGATCCCCATTGACTATTCTTTGGGCTCTTGGGGTTTTGTCAGGGTTGAGGGTAACTTCCTAGGCTTGGATGCGGTTTTGCAGGACCTCTACTTCCTTCACTTTACAGCTTTGTCTCAGTACAGGACCTCAGAAGTCACCAGCATCTCCCATGCTGCAGTCATCTGTCCTGGAGCAGTAGTGCCTACCAGGTTTGGGCCCAAGAGGCTGGACCAAGTGGGACTCCCCTGCCCCGGGAACGCCTGTTACTTTTAGGGACACTAACAGACCTATCAGGGGACTTGGAACAAGAATGCAGGAATGGAAACCTCTATGTGAGAGATAACACTGGTATGCTGGGCTGTGAGGTGAGTAGAAGGGGGAGTCAGATGCCTCAGATCCCAACAAGAATAGTCTAGGGACTGAGGCATTTAAGTCTCTGAGGGAACAAAGGTGGAGGGGGCTTGATGGGATGATAGGGTTCCGGTTAACCCTTGTTCTTGGTCTTTTCTAGCTCATAGATCTGGACCTTTCTTGGTTGGGCCATCTCTTTCTGTTCCCCAGTTGGAGTTACCTCCCTCCTGCCAGATGGAATTCCTCAGGGGAAGGGCACTTGGAGCTCTGGGGTGTTCCCGTGCCAGTGTTTCCCTTGACCATCAGTCCTGGCTCTCTCGTCCCTATCCCTGTTCTCTATTCAGAGACTGCTTCCCGCCTGCTGAGGCACAGGTAATTTTCCCCTCTCTTGCGGAGGAGGGAGCACTGTGAAACTGGAAGGAGGATGGTGGGTCAGTGGAAGGAGAGAAAGGTATTCAGAGTCACATAGATGGAATTTTCCAAATCTAGGGAATGATGGGGTCTCTCTGAATAGTAAGAGTAGGAGTTTTTAAGAGAGGTGCCTTGAAAACAGTAAGAGTTTGAAGGAGATTTTTAGAGCAATAGCTTTGGGCTATGGAAATTTTAAATCACTACTAGATTATAGTAGAAGGGAAGGCATTTGTAGGGAAAAAGAAAAATAATATTGACCTTTCTCCCTCCTCTTTCTTCCTTCTTTAGAAGCAAGTTCAGAGGTGTGCAGCCAAATGTGGCTGGGAAGCTGGTGCAGTTGAGTGCTCTGGTGAAGAGCACAAACAGAGCTTACTTTGTCCTGTCTCTTGGCGGATTATCCCCAGCTGGCAGCCAAGCTGGCAGCCACGTGTCCGTTGTTGTGCAGGTGAGGCTTAGGGTCAATTTAGGGGCAAGGAGGTAGGGAAGAGGTATTAAAACTCTTAATAGGAAAGATAACATGAGAGGAAGAAGCATGTAGGAAAGGGGGACAGCTCAGGAGGGTGTTTGGGAGCAGTGCTATTGGGGATGATTCCAGGTAACATTCCTATGTACAGGAAGTAGGAAATAAACTTTCCTACTGTGCAGTGGGAGTAGGCAAATTTTTTATTGTATGTGACATTCTGAAATCTGCCGGAATCTCTTGTTTTTCCCCTGTATTAGAAGGATAACCAAGAAAAGTATTCATCTTAATACCATTAAAACATGAAGTACATACACTGTTTCTATATTTTCTGGTATAATTTTAAAATCATTGATTTTTACACTATTATTTTATGACATATGTGAATAATGTTTCAAAAGCATTCAAAACAAAGGTTTAAAAGGCTATCAAAAAAGGAAACTATGAAATTTATTAGCCCTTTAAGAATTCTCACCTGTATGTGTCATGAGCTTGAATAAGTGATTAGAGTGTAAAGGAACTAAAAATGCATAGCAACTTGCACAGATTTATGGTCTTACTTTTTCTCCTGGATTAGAAAAGAGCTTGTATATTTTCTTGACATGAGAATGTTTTAAGTCTACTAGAGACGATTAGAAAATTTTGTGCAGCATGGGGTTGGTTCATTTATGTATCACTTATCAAAAGGAAGAAATCTCTGAAATGCACTTGAATTTCTGTAGGGTAACCAAAGTAGAGTAAACCCTTTGGGTAGTTTATAATCTTACAGATTCTACATGTATTGATTTATAAAACAAGCAGAAAACAATACAAAACAGTCTGTAAATCCCAAAATGTGTAGTATAGTTTGTAACTGCTGTAAGCAGGGCATCTAGAGCTTGTTTTGTGGAAAGAAGCCTTATGAGGGAGTTCAGACTTGATCTGGGTCTTGAAGGATGATGGATAGGATTTGAATCACTAGAAGAGTGGGGAGGATATTTGGGATTGGAGAATCACTGATTACATAAAGATTTTACCTTTATTGAGTATGTGCTATCTAATCAGCACCTTGGTCAGTTCAGAGGCACAGCCCTGAATAAGGTAATGGCTCTTATCCTCTGGAAGCTCTCAACCAGGTAAAATAAGTTAGTGGTTACTGGGTGGTGGAAGATAGATGCACATGCATGAGGCACTCTAAGGGTACAGAGGTGGGCTTTGGAATAGGCCTGGGATGTCAGGAGGAGTGATCTTAGTATGTTTATAGGCTGCCGAAGAGGCATATTAGGGATGTAGTGTTGCTCTAGATGGCCCCAGTGAATCTCTTCTCTGATAGAGGAACTGAGATCATTTCTTGAAAATGGAGGACTGGACTCTGAAAAGAGGAGTAAAGGTTCAGGGGAACTGCTGTGCTAGGTAGTTGGGGTTCCAAGCAGAAATTGCCGAGCAGAAATAGGGGCAGCTGAAGAGGGTCAGCATCATTGTTTGGCATTGGGTGGCATGGGTCTGTCTGCCTCAGGTAAGGTTTTTGCCTTAGAATAGGAGTTGAAACAACCGTGGTGATGCTGTATTGGTAGACTCAAGGGTGAAGGGTGAGTGAAAAGGGCAGGACTTAGCATAGACATCAGATCCTGACATTGAGGCAGGAATCAAAGGACCTCAATATCTGAATGAAGGAGGAGGGGCTGCGATATTGAAGGTCCTAATGAGAGGGTTAGGGGAAGTCTGATGAGTACAGGGAGAGTGGGAATGAATAGCACCACTATTTGTTCATTTTTTCAGTCAAACCATTATTAACTACTTGTTTTGCACAAGCAGTAAGCTTGAGTGAGCTCTTAACAATACCTTATGACAAGTTGTGATGTTCGGAGTGAAATGGGTGGCACTCAGCTGGTTTTAGAGTAGAAATGGAGGTCTGTGAAGTCCAGCACAGGACTGAGGTTCAGGTGTCTTGAGTCCTCCTGTGTTTTGAAGCCCCTGCGAGTGGCAGCGGTGTCATTATGCCTGTGGGAGGAACATGCCCTAGAAGACTGTTACATTTATGAATAGTCTCTTTTCCTCTTGTGCTCAAATTTATTCAACAACCACCTTTCTCCAGCCCACATGGGTGCCCTACTGACATGTTTATTTTTATTTCCCTACTTTGATGTTTCTTCTTTTCCTGTAAAGTAAAATTCTTCAACATGTCATTTCTGGTTTTTTCCTCATCTTGGCTCTCCCAGCTGTGTCCACCAACTCCCAAGAACATTCCTTCTCCATCCTGGCTGGTGTGATCACTGCCTTGCTCTATCTGAGTTCTGAACATTTCTGTGTTGTTGCCTCCTGCTTGACTCACCCTTCTCTCTCTTCTCCACTTTGACAAACCAGAGCTGTCCTCCAGCACCTTGTTCAAGCTCTACTTCTTTCACTAGGCCTTCCAGATCATTCCAACCCATCCTGACCTTCTCTTTCTTTCTCTCAATCCTTGCCTAATGTGTATTATTTTTACTCTTGATCATATATGGCTCAGTATTAATACTTGGGTTTGTTTCTGTGTTCCCCAGTGATTTGAAATATGTCAGAAAATAGGGAAAGGTCTATTGTATTTCCCTTAACATCCATCTCAATACTGAATATATATGTACCTTGTACATACTGATTAAATAAATGAAAGCTGTTTGTATGTTATGGGGTGGGATGGGGAAATATAAAAGGGGCATCATTTTCTGAACAGAGTATTTTTTGAGGAACTTTTAGGGATGGTTTGTATTATGGGGAAGGGATTAGGAAATATTTGGCAGGCCCTGTGAGAGGGGAGAGATCCTGAAAGTTTTGTTGCTTAAGATTTAATTGGCAAACAGGGAAGATGAAGAGACAAGGCAAGACTTCTGAGGAGCAGGTCTTTGAGGTCAGTCATGATGGAAAGGGACTATGGCAAAGGGGCAGCATTGTGGGGAGTGTCTCACATACCGTGTCGCTTTCCTCTGCACAAGCCAGATCCCTGCCCAGTTGGTGTGGCATCGAGCCCTTTGGCCTGGAAGGACTTATGTGCTGACAGCACTGCGAGTATCCAAGATCCGTAATCACAGTCACCATGTTTGGGTGACCAGTCCCTCCTCCCGTCTGTTGCCACTGAAACCAGAATGTGTGCAAGAGCTCGAACTGGAGCTGGATGGACCCCTTTCGGAGACTGACCCCATGCCTCTCATGCCCAGCAACTCCCAAGGCAGAAAAGGGCAAAAAGGTCTTGTCCGGGACTCCAGACTCTTATCATATATGGTGAGCACAAGAGAGAGATGCTAGAGCTCAAGGAGCAGGAAATGTGGGTCTCCCAAGAGGAAGGAAATAGAGACAGCTGGACCTTTGGCCTCTTTGCAGGGAATAGTAACTGGCGTGCTGAATCAGCCTGCTGGTCTCTATGAGCTGGATGGGCAGCTGGAACTCTGCCTTGCCTACCAGCAGTTCCATACTCTCAGGCGGGTGATGCGACCAGGAGTCTCTCTGGAGGTATGCGAAGGGTCAGGACTGGTGGCAAAGAGGCTCTCTCAGTGACTTCTCTTAACTTTACTGAACAGGTCTTTTTCTGCAGCAGGGTAGGAACCTTTACAGCAAAAATAGTAAAATAGTAAGTGCGTGTTGGAGGGTGGGGATTATGTGCTTTTGTTAAGAATGATTTGGACAAGAGCTCAGATGAGGAAGGTGTAGAATCTGGGGCACTGGGAGGAGGGTTGAGGCCAGAGCATCACCTTCATAGACTGACCTAACTGGAGAAGGAGATGTTGGAGCTAAAGCACAGGTGCAGGACCAGGATGGGTGGCCTGCTGAGTAGCTGAGCCATGCCTGCCAGGAACTTCCTGGCCCACAGAAAGGCAGAGGGTGGCTTGTGGGAGATGAAGGCTTCCTCCAGGGAGTGGCTTGTGACGGAAAGTGAGGCAGGGAGGCTGGAAAAAGATGTAAAGGAGAAATTGTGTTTTTCCTAGAACCCAGGCAGTGGGAAATTGCGGTTAATTCTGCCTGGGATCATTGAGTTTGGGGCTTTTGCACTTTTTCTGCTTTCCCCGCAGCTCCAAGATGTTCACCTCCTCCAGTCAGTGGGTGGAGCGACAAGAAGGCCAGTGCTAGCCCCTTGCCTCCGAGGTGCTGTTCTGCTTCGGGGCTTCTCTCGTCAGAAGCCTGAGACTCAGGTTTCCCACCCAACCCACGGGGCCCTCCTGTATGAGCACCTGATATGGGAACGTCAGTTAGGACTTCCCCTCTACCTGTGGGTTACCAAGGCCCTGGAGGAACTGGCCTGCAAGTGAGGAAGATGAGGGGCTGGGCTGGGGAGGCAGGGGCAGTAGGACACTTTTTCTGGAAGGGAAGAAGGATCCTGGGAGAGGCATGGTTTTGGGAGGAAGTGACAGTTTCTTTCCCTGGCCAAGGCTGTGTCCGCACGTGCTGAGACACCACCAGTTCCTGCAGCATTCCTCTCCTGGGAACCCCAGCCTGGGATTACAGCTCTTGGCTCCTACCCTGGGTGTTCTAGCTCCACCATGCAGCCCTAGTCGGAATGCACACAGCGAGATCCTTGAGCAGCCCCATAACTGTCCACTCCAGAAGGTATGGTAACAGGAAAAGATGTGTGGCAGAGCTAATGTACTGGAGGACACCTGAGACACATGGGATATGCAATCTGATTTTTCTTCTCTCCCCAACAGTACACTCAGCTGCAGACTCCCTGCTCTTTCCCCATGCTGTCCACCCTGAAAGAGGAAGGGCAGCGCAGGGCCTGGGCCTCCTTTGACCCTGAGGCCCTTCTCCCCCTCCCAGAGGCTTCTCACCTGACCAGTTGCCAACTCAATCAGCATCTAGCCTGGTCCTGGCTGTGTCTGCTGCCCTCTACCTTCCACCCAGCCCAGGTACGTGGGGCTCTAGCAGTGCTCAGGGAACTTCCTCCCCCTGCCACCTCACTTCCACTACCATAGTCATTTCTTGTCATTTTGACTACTAGCATTTAACTAGACTGCTCGGTCTCTTCTTGGCCCCCTCCTACTCATTTTCCCTGCAGCCCCTGGAAAGAGTGGGGTAAATGTAACTTGGATTACAAAACTCTCTTGTTTTAAATCTTTTGTTTCTCCTGGTTCGTATTAATTG